>JAFHBV010000021.1:0-171719 GCA_019022785.1 Pseudomonodictys pantanalensis
GTGGGAGAGGGAGACCGGGCAGGGGAGGAGGGGTGGACGAGGAGGAAGAGGCGGTAGGGGTGGCAGGGGGAGAGGTAAAGCGAGGGTGAACGATGATGAGCGGGATCTGATGGCTGGTATGTAGATGCTGGGCGATATCGGGTAATGTGACGGCCTCTGCGTCGAGGAACGGGAGTAATTTGTCCAAGCTGAGTTTTGGTTTAGTACCGGGAGCCTGCCTGCTAAAGCAGACCATGTTCCTGTTGCTGTACCTTTGCGGGTTCATGCAACCCACCTAACACCGTTCAAGCGTTCATCTTGCATATCGATTCCCGTGCCCTTTTTGAAGCGCCGTGTGCATGACTGTGTTGCAGCGGACGATTCACAGAATCAGAGACAAAGCCTTTGTGAGTGGTGTGCCGTAGCATAAGACCACCTTAGATGGAAATCGAGGATAAAAAAATGCGCTTTTACATTGTTCAAAGCTTTGGTTGTACTCTAGTCCAACCGTTCACCGTCTTCTTGTGTGCTATCATCTTCTTGCTGCGCACAGGCACAACCCGTGGTTTCTTCACCAGGGCCTCAAAATCCCATGATGTGTCGACTGAATCACTGGCCGAACCTGTGTGCCATAGTCAGCGCGGATCTCTTCAAATTTTCTACAGTCTCAGGTCCTTTTCTATGGCATAGAATGACTGACCTCCATAGCACAGGACCAGGATTTTGAGTGAGCGGCCTTGTACTGTAGCATCCTCCGAAAGAGCTTGGAACAATTTCAGAAACTCTGCGAGCCACGTCGCATTATCTTTGTTCGCTTGGAATAAGTCGTGTGTTTCAATGATGACATAGCATTTTGGCATGTGATTGAACAGTTTGCGGAACAGCGCTTTCCACTACAAGCCGGTCAGCGGGTTGTCATGATGTTTATGTGGGTTGTGCGTACTTCTGAGTCCGAGTGATTGGCTCGAAAGGCGTGAGTCGTGAGGTCATTGTGGTCAAGTAATGCTGGCTCAGTGGTGAGAGCCCTGAGACATGGTCAGTCCTGGGAAGACATGTCCCTCTGCACGAATACTCACTGATGAATGAGCACCTTCAGTACTTCCTCCAGCGTTGCTGCATTGGCCTCTGGGCCCTGAGGAGGCGAGAGTCTCCAGATGACCGGCATTTTCTTCTCTAGCAGGTAGGAGATGACGTCGGCCGTCACTTCCCTCGCCTTCACCTCAGCTGCTAATCCAACACGCAGGAGGAACAGCGATGAGCCTTCTTTGGCCAACCAGTTATTGAGATTGTTGATGACGTTCTGCGGCTCCTGCTCGAAAATCCGTTTCTTACGCGCGCGCTTCACCATTGTCTGGAGCGAACTGAACACCTTATGTGGGCAGAACTGCAACTTCAGCTCGCTGAGCATGTCATTGAGCTGGGTATCCCGTATGCGGGGTACCATGTCTTGCACATTGATGTCGACGCGCTCGTTGATCGCTTTATTGCCTGTAGTCTTGTCAGCAGGTCTCATCAATTCCTTTGAGGGTTTCGCACATGTAGCAACCTTCAACGTCAGATCTATCATCTCCTTTACCTCAACGAAATCTTTTTGTACCCCGGCAACGCTTTTCTCCATCTTGACAACACAATTCTTAGTCTCAATGGCACTGATATGGATATCTCGCATTTCAGCCCAACTCTTCACGGAGCCCTTGCGAAAGGTCTCGTGTGCACACCGGTTGATCTGTCGTACAATCTCCTGGCATTTCAGCTCATAAGGTCGAAGCAAAGAGGAAAACACCCGTCCAGCGGTCTGTCGTTTGTACCATTTTATCGAATCCTGGAAGAAGATGAGTATATAGCCATAAAGCCGAGCAATGGCATCGTGTATGTCGTTCGTCTCAAACAGAAAAGCTGTGGTTCTCGCTTCGTCTAGCGCTGCTCCAATTTGGTCAAGAGCAGTCGCGAATTCCGTGAGAAGTCGTTCGTAGTTGAGTATCCCAACGAAGACGAACTTGAACGCGCCCCATACGAGAGCTACGTATTCGGGGTGATGCTGTTGAACAGTGAGTGCATGCAGATGACCGTCTATGGGATGAAAGCTACCTGGGCGAGAACGTCTAAAACCTGACCGAAGAACATGAGGCGCGCAGAGAAAGAGGCCAGGCACCTTCGGACATCACTGCTTTCCCGTTTGGAGTCGTATTGGACCTTTGCCTGCTCTACTAGGGCGTGCGCCTCCTTGATTGAGTGCGCCCGGGAGTGAAGAAGGCCTTGGGCGTCCTTGTCGCGTTTCAAGTTCTTTTCCATCCAGATGCAGGCTGACCTGTATGCGTCTTGACAGATGTCTCTATGCTCGGGTCAGCTTTTGCATTGAGATTGGCGGTCAAAAATGAAGAGCCTGGTAACTACGGCAAGCATCTGCGTGCGGTGCTGCCTAGCTATCGCAGCTAGGCTCGCACCTTCGACAAGGCGCCGGCGCGGTGCACTGGAAATGGCGTACCTATAGTCGGTGTTGGGTGCATACTGCCCTCTGAGCTTTTCACGGTAAGCCGCCAGAAGGCCATCCTCCTCCAAGTCGCTATCAGAATCCATTGCCGGCTACGTTTCCAAGGGTGCCAGGAGTCGTTATCGCGCCCAAAGAGCTGTCGCCTGCACCCCGGCACAAGCGTAGCAGGCCGTTCGTAGCGGCTCTAGACGTAGCCAGCGCGAGAGCGGTCATGTAAAGGTGAAGAGCATTGTGTGCCAACACCCACGTCGTCGCTGGCCATGAGGCTGTGCAAGTTTGGGCATCATAAGGTCCGGCGGGGAGGGTGCGTGGTGGGCGCAGATGGCGCCTTCTGATTGCATGGGCGACGCGCCAGCCCCCAAGGCAGATTTCAGCCCCAATCTCAGCCTTCCAGCTTTCTGCCAACAACGCGACTTCACAAAACCTCCTCTGGCTGCACTCGCGACGTGGTGAGACAGAAGTCAATTCAATTGCACTGATCAGGATATACGCTGGATTCCAACCGCCGTCTGCTACTGCCTCAGGTGGGTTTGCAGGTTCGGCTACCGCAGCCTTGTTTGAGCCCGCTCCCTCGACCGTATTCTCCGCAGCCAGCGGATCTAGCAATAGGGATCGCCAACAGTGAATATACATCCGAGTAGCAGGTCTTGGTTGCGGTATAGTCCACCTATAGCCCTCGGCCCGAAGGGAAAGCCATGGAGTCGACTTCCAGTCCATCACGCGCTCTACCAGCACAGACACCCCAAGGGAGCAAACGTCGCCATGAGCACGATGGAGGCCACAAGAGCCACGGTGGATCCAAGCGGCCAAAGCAGTACTCCCATGACACGTCCGAAGCGCGATTCCGCACAGTACACCAGGTCACGTGCAACCGACATCCCGATCACGCTCGCGAGACTATTTACAAAGATCCACCAAAATTATTCGAAGGCGACAACCGCGTGACAGCGCTTCATGGCAGGTTTCGGGTCATGGAGGATATTTTCAGCGAGGAATACGCCGAAGAGCATCCAGCCATCAGCTTCCTTGTGGTCAAAACCTATGATTGTGGGCTGTATCATGACGTTAGTCCGATTGCAGATTACTCGAATACAGCCAGGCTGACAATTTGCAGTTCCAGATTGCGCGCGACGCCTTTCAGGTTCTTCCAATGCCAGAGAACATCGCACACACGTTGGCGCGTTTCAAGCCCCAACTGTCATTCCTGGACAAAGACGGACCGGAAGCCATAGTCGAGAGCGAGAAGATATTCGTCATCGCTAAAGAGCTCAAAACAGCCATATCTACCATCAGAGCCTCGTATCCCCAGCACTTCGCCGACATGGGGGAGCAAGAAACCTTCAATGCCCCATATCTAGGTATGTATCACGCTCGGGGTATCATGAGAGAGCGCATCCTGCACCCCAGTAGCGGCTTAAGTGACATTCAAATTGCGCACACAGAGTGCCTCTATCGCTATATTGTGTCTTCTCGGGAGAAAGAGTACAGAGAAGCAGACGAGTTGTTTGCCAGCGGAAACGTCACCAAACGTCACTTCTCAAAGCTGTTCGCGCCAGACGATATAGTAGTGCGTGTAACCGACGAAGGCCCGATCGCCTACATGGTCTCTCTATCTCCAAGCAACCGTGGTCTCGTTACTAACTTGAACTGCTGGACCTGGGAGTTCGACGGCACCTTCTGGAAGAAGAACAGCGTTTGGGATGTGGAATGGACCTCTACAGATGACTCCATATCGGTGTCAACCCTCTCGCTGTATCCGTTACGCTTTGATCAGCATGGCATGGAGGAGAAGCTGTTAAGACGTGGTAAACTGTACTGGTCCTGCAGGACGCAGCGGCTAGTTGAATGCGATTCCCAGACTTCAGCGTTCGACTTTCGAGCGGTGAGGCCTCATCGTCTGTCGTCTGAGGAGTTTGAACAAGGACTGACTCTGCTACCAGGCACGCAACCGGTACATGATAGACTTGAGCACGTACAGGCAGATGCATCCAGAAGGAGTAGAGACGCACGCAGACGACGGCAACGGACTGGAGAAGGAGAAAGACCCTCCCAACAAGGAGTTCCTGCTCATGTTACCTGCTTCCATCAGAGGCTATGGATTTCACGACAAGAAGTGGAGTAAGTCAAAGCGACCGCTGCATCTTCATATAGTGACTAACGTCTGGACTCATTAGGCAAGCTCTCCGTAGAAAAGATACGTGAGGTATCGTGGAGTGACAACACCTTCGACCAAAGGCTCGTCCTGGAACAAAAGAAAAAGGACCTCATCAAAGCCGTTGTAACTGTCCACACATCATGCAATAAGTTTCACAAGAGCGACATCATCGAAGGGAAGGGCAAAGGTCTTATTATCCTGTTACATGGATCTCCCGGAACTGGAAAGACTTTGACGGCGGAAAGTATTGCCGAATATGCCCAGCGTCCTCTATACAGGGTGACTTGTGGTGATATTGGGACCGATCCAGAGTCAGTGGAGAAGTACCTGGAGTCGGTGCTCTACAGTGAGTCTTCATGTTCTAATACTTCTGTCATGTACTATGCTGAGACATATGCAGTCTGCACGATCTGGAAAGCTGTGGTGCTTCTCGACGAGGCCGACGTCTTCCTTGAAGAGCGCACCCCGACCGACTTGCAACGCAACGCTCTTGTCTCTGTCTTCCTCCGCACGCTCGAATACTTCGAAGGTATCTTGATCCTGACGTCCAACCGCGTCGGCACGTTTGACGAGGCCTTCAAATCCCGCGTGCAGCTGGCAATGCGCTACCCTCCCCTCAGTGACCATGACCGCCTCAACATCTGGGATATGTTCTTCACAGACATGCTAGGCAGTGAGGAGAAGGTCAACTCTAAGGAGCTAGACGGAAAGCTTAAAACACTATCGCGCTTCGAGCTGAATGGGCGGCAGATACGGAACATTATCAACACCGCCCGGCAGTTGGCAAAGTTCAACGACCAGGTCCTGGCATATACGCACATTAGTCAGGCGCTGGAGGTGGCGAAGGAGTTTGAGGATTACATTACGGAGACGAGAGGACATACGGATGAGGCGTACGCTAAGGAGCAGGGGCATCGATAATTTTGTATTCCGAATTCTGGTTATATACCCAGGGGAGTTTTGACGCTTCAGACGCCAGTTGTACCGTCGAATCGGGTCACGATGGCGCATCCTGGATCTATCGCGCATTGCAAGAGCGTGACGTTTGCTGATTTCCGCGTCGTCTTGGTACGTCAATCATGGTTGCGTCCAGTTCTAATACACAGATACTAGCACAGCTTCGCTTGCTCGGACCGAAATGACCTCATCTGTCACAACTTCCCGCACCTGCTCGCCTACGATCCCTCCGTCAAGTGCGACGCTCTGTCCAGCCCAGCTTACTCCCTCCCGCACTTCAGCGCCCGCTGCGGTCAGTCTTCGTACCGTCATCTTCGTCTTCTCGCCGCACAGCTCGATCGGAAACCTGAACTCGGCGCTTGACCGCTGATCTGCCGGTGTTGTGGTGGAATTGAAAACGTCCATGTTCACGAGAACAATGCTTTGCAGCGATACTCGAGGTTCCTCCCCATTGTAAACAGCATACCCGGCCAGCGAGGTCGTGTTCACGATTGGTACCACCTGTGCAGCCGTTTCTCCGAGTGCAGTGGCAACGAACAAGTTCCCGTAGTAGAGTGGTCGCGGTCCAGGTTCAGTAGTACCATTTCGCGTGGCTTGCCATGGCGCATAGCGATAACCAGTACCCATCTGCCAGTAGATCTTCGAGACGTTGAGCGAAGCAGCATAAAGCGCGTAATCGATGCTCCAGAGCGCCGAGCCAAAGACATCTGAAACGCCTGCGAGACCCTGGCATGCTATTGAATTTGTCTCACCCAAAACATAAGGCAGTCCTCTTGCAACCGAGTACGCCGATCCGACCGCGTGGTAATTCATCAACTCGAATAGCAACGACCTGTTCATGATGCTGCTTTGAAGGGTCGGCGGTGGTCCGCTACACGCGACACCGAAGTATTGGTGAGTGCAGAAGGTCTTTGCAAGGGAACTTGCGTTGATGCCCAGGTCAATGGTCTCCTTCGGCGTCCAGATATCCTGGCCTACGACGAGTGCATACGAGCCTGCTTGGAACAGCTTCTGCGTGGATTTTGGGAGAGCGTGATGCGCAATTGCGGACGTGCGTTCGAGCCACTCGGAGACGTATCGACGTAGGGTCCAGGGCTCTGCTGGAGTAATGACGCGGTCCACGGGAAATGCTGCCATACAAATCAGCGACAAGATGCCTCAAAGAGAGGTCGGATGACGGGTGTACCGTTGAATTCGTTGCCAACTTCCATGGCGAACAAGTCCTCTCCTATTCCATCGTAAAACACCTTCGCTTCTTCCACGCTTTTGTCCTCACCTTCGGACCCACTATCGAAAGTCAACCCGACTGTATATTTTGTGCCTTCTGGAAAGACCTTGAACGACTCAAGATACGAAGGCCCCCATGTGATGTTTGCTGGCTGATCCGCGCCAGGCACGGCAAAGTTCTGGATGATGGCCTCTTTTTGCGTCGGTACCCAGGTAGCATGATTACTTGTTGTTCCACCGACACGGATTGGGGCAGCTGAGCCGGTGATGTCTCTGAGGTTTTGGAGCATTTGGTAGGACAGCTTGTTTGGCGTGCTAGACGGGTGGTCAGGCCCAGATGAAGAGAGTTAAGATATCTGGAGCGACACCTACGAGAGGTTACCCGCCATACCAGGGAATGATGCCATCTCCATAGAGTAACCTTGAAATGCCATCGACCCCAGCAGCTTCTGGGTGCCGGCCGGTGGTGCCTTAGGGATGGTGAGTTGGATGGTTTGACCTGCTGCATGGGACGCAGCGAGGCAAATGAGCCCCAACGGTAACCGGCACGAGTAAGGCATCTTCGTTTGCGAGCTTGACTTGGAGTGGTGCCTGAAATTTGGCGCTATTCGGACATTAACCCTGGATGATAGTTTTTAGGGAAGATTTACCACCTAAATACCTTCTCGATGTCGGATTATCGGCTGTTCCTGTGCTCTCTACGTCCGCAAATCCTTCATGCTACTCCGAGGTCCATCGGCAGCCGGTCTTAGGGTATCCTGACGAATTGTGCATCGCAAGACTTCAATCGGCATTTGATGACTTCTACGTTCAAAAGCCGAGGTGTGAAGATCCAGGTACAGATGACGCCGCTAACCGGAAATGCGATTGGAATGTGGAAGACGGTCCTACCGTGCGTCATTTCCACGCGGGTTGGCTTGAAATCGCGTCGGGATGTGGAGGTGGATCCCCATGGGGTGGACCTTAGCCTGCGGGGTAGCAGGGGAGCAGAAGCCGAAGTTGAACCCACAACGCTCGGGCTGGTATGAACTGGCGGAAGATATCGTGGTTGCCTCCGTTTCAATGATGTTGGAGAAAGAAAGGGATTGATCAGGAAGAGCTGGAC
Organism: Pseudomonodictys pantanalensis; assembly: GCA_019022785.1. Taxonomy (NCBI): domain Eukaryota; kingdom Fungi; phylum Ascomycota; class Dothideomycetes; order Pleosporales; family Parabambusicolaceae; genus Pseudomonodictys; species Pseudomonodictys pantanalensis. The sequence continues at coordinate 7,915 of JAFHBV010000021.1, forward strand.
AAGCGAATTTAGTCGTCGTCGCTGGTGCTGGTGCTCAGGAACTGTAGTCGGGCAATATCAGTCTTTACGATCGTGCACCTTGTTGCTATAAGTTGGAGCACAGTCCGCTTTTTTGTACAAGTACCTGGCGAAGCAATGCCCAGACGGGAAAATGAAGCCTTTTGTCAAATGCAGAGCGTTGGATTGCATCAGAATACGAGCGGGGAAACCGTGGTGGGGAAATACTTGGGGAGGGAAGCCCTTCGGATTTGAGCCTCCTGTATGCACCCTTCCACTGTTATACTGGTTCCTTTTGTGTCACCGTGTTTGCTAACTTCGTCTTTCTGGCGAGGGAAACGTCGGCCATGGCGTGTGGCAGTGAGGATCGTGGCGGTGCGACTCAGGCAGTCCGTAGTCCTTGAGCCCGAAGTGGCTAGCGCGCGCCGCCACGGCCACACTCGAACTTCTCACTTCGCGATTGGACTGAACAGCCCTCACAACCAACCTACTATCAACATGGCGAAAAGGCCGCATTCTATTGACTCGCAGTCTTCCTCCCATATTACGAGCACGGAGCAGCAAGGCAATGACGATGGGCGCGAAGATGACGAAGGGTCGGCACGCAAAAAGCCGCGCTCATTCTTGGCGACGCTGGTGCGGCTCCCATCTCCCATCAAACCATATGGTTGCACGTGATGGTCAGTTCTGAATTTGCTAGGCCTGTGACACATGTCGCGCTCGTAAGACAAGATGCGATGAGGACAAGCCGAAGTGCGGCTACTGCAAAATTGCGGATATGGAGTGTGTGTACCAAACACCCCGACCCACCAAGTAAGCATCGACGGTTGCTAAAGAGTGTACGATTACTGACTCCCTCTTTTTTTTTTTTTTAGGAAGGATCAGTCTATGACAGTTGCTATCAACGCTATCAGACGACTTGAGGGCAAAATCGAAGAGCTCACCAGCGTTGTCACAGCGTCATTCGATACGACGTCGAACAGTAGGGGGCCCATGCAAGATTTCAGTCCGCCTGCAGCTGCTTCCTCCCAGCCCAGTCCCGGACTCACTCGAATAATGACTACTGCGCCGTACGGGCCAGAGACTCATGTCATCGAGCAAGTCTTGTCTCCAAATTCCATCGAGACGCCTCGCAAAAGCCCACTCCCGGTTTCTGATGCTGCTCATGCCAGGCTCAAGCTCTCTTTCAGTCAGCACGAGGTATCACTATGGCCCGCTGTCGCAGCAGTCCTACCTCCCGCGTTCAATGCAGTTCGCGAGAAGCTACCTATGGATTACATCGTAGAGATCGAAAGCCAGCGCTCGCCTCTCCCAATGCATATCGACTATCCTGCAGGTTCCGATCCTGCGAACTGGATGACAAATCTTCCTCTTTCCGTCGTCAAAGGCCTTGCCGACGCATACTTCGCCGTATTCCACCGCAACACGCCCATCCTGGACAAGTTTCACTTCTTCTCAACCACGTTGGGCGCGGTTGTGGAGACGGAGTTTGGCTACGACATAGAGACCTGCCTGGTGCTCAACGTTCTTGCTCTCGGCTGTTTGGCTGTGAAGGCGCATGAGGAGGGCAACTTCCCTTTGCCATGCCGCCTATCGACGTCAAAAACCACGTGGACAAAACCAGATTGGTACGATCTTACCACAGATGACCCACCTGGCCTGAAGTTCTTCAACGAAGCGCGAAAGCGGTCTGGGTTCCTCATGTGTCAGCACGACCTGCAGCTTGGTCAGTTCTACATGTTAACCACATTATACTACGCACAGATACTTCGACCTTTGGACTCATGGACTACAGTCAACAGGGCCGCGCTATGCTGCGTAAGTCTGTTGTCACGGAGAAGATCCATCGACTTCAATCAGTGGGAGGGTGACATGTTCGCAAGGCTTTTCTGGAACACGCTCATGTACGAAACCATCATCACGCAGGAGCTTGACCTGCCACGTAGCGGGCTGCTGGATTATGAACCCGATATGCCTATTCCGAAGTTCACGCCTTGTCCTCGACCAAAGACCTCCATCTCCGATCTGCTCATCGACGAGGACGACTCATTCTTCAACTTCCACTTCCTCGCGCAAGCCGCTCACCGCCTCATACTGACCCGAGTTCGCCATAATCTGTATACATTCGCCGAGAAACAAGACTACCCAAGCCCACCCCTGACTGCTGAAATGCATCACCAGCTCGAGCAATGGCGAAGCAATCTACCTCCGGCTCTTCAATTTTCGGATGATGAGGATGTGGACGCATCACCTAGTCCGGCGCATGTCATTGCAAAGGCCATGCTGCGAAGTCGATATCTCGTCGCCAAATTCCACATCGGACGCCCCTTCTTGTACAAAGCGCTGCATGCACCGACGCATACGACCGACAGCGAATACCGTGAGGTGAGCGAGGGTCTCCGAGCCGGTCTGTATTGGCCCACGACTTTGGGGCTCTGCGCGCGAATGAAGTCTGCACTGCCGATCAAGTTCGGCTGGTGCAGCCAGTGCTTCGGTCAAGTCCTCTTCTTCCATGCAGTCGCGCGATCGCCAAATGCGCAGCTGCGAGCGACGCTGCCTGAAGGATGGCAAGAGTGGGTGCAGATCATGATGTCCCTCATCGAAGAGTGCGCAAAAGACAGTCCTGGCATCGCGAAGGATGCAGATTTGCTGCGGCTGCTGTGACGAAAAGCGTTTGAGTGCATGTCATCACCGTGAGGCACAACCTGACGTGGTGCCGAGGTTTCCGGGCACCGAACACGCGTCTTACAAAGCTATTCGCTGCAATACGAGCGTAGGTCAGTATGGGAATCCTTCGTGTTGGCCAAGGAAATAAAGGGCATGGAGTACGGCACAGGTCGGGGCGGTGTACGACTCCTGTGGAACGAGCCCACACCCGCTACGAGGCCTTTGCTATGCCTCCATATCCTACAATTGATCGTAGACAGTTGCTCGACGAAGAGCGTCACGAGAGCTCTCGCGATGCAGTTATTAGCGTCCCGCGGAATCACCTGGCTGCATGATTGCCGTCTAAAGGCGGGTGCACCGCCACGGCCGTCGCATGCAGCCCTGTAACGGGACAAGGCAGCGGAAAATTACACGACCCAGGCGGTGGATCGGCAGGCGTATTAGCTAATTTTAGGCTTGAAACGAACGCTTTGAGGACGCTGACGGCGAACCAAACAAGCCTCCAAACGCGATCCATTCAATGAAGACAATGCTGCCTCCACAAAGAACAAAGAACGACGTATACATATACACTTCACAGGGGGCCAGAGCTGAGGCCTGCTGCATACCACGTATGCAAAGGCAACGCCATCAGCACCAAAATCGAGCGCGGCTTCGGCTAGTCCCCGCCACACCAAGCCCAATCGGGGCTCACTGTGAGCTTAGCTGAGCATCCCTGTCCTCGAGGAAAGTCCACATCAGGCCTCACGCCTCCCCTGACTGCGCCCTCTCCTCCACCCACCACCATCCACGCTCTTTCTTTCTCTTCTGTGCTCTATTGACCACTGTGTTGATTATTTCCTACCCTACCCATCGCGCGCCCCGCTCCTCCCGCTGTTGGACAATTGCCGCGTGTGACTTGAAGGGAACCAGGTGCCTGGTCCAGGCCACGTACGTTTTCGTCCTTCAGCACCTCCGCTGCATCCCACATCGCGGTGCCCTCTCGGAAATCCCCTACGACTCGAGGAGAAACCTACAATCGATCGCCATCTTTAATTCACGGGCCTGCCATGTCCGCCCCGAACAACTATTCGTACACAGCGCTCGCCAACATGGGCCCCCAAGGGCGCTGGCGGCGCGTCCTGCTTATTGCAATGGTGCCCATGCTGTGCGCTTTCGTGTACTACGCCTACGAGTCGAGCTTCATACCTGCGAGCTTTAAACCTTCGCAGTAAGTCTCTCCCCCATTTGCGTGGCCCTCGGACGAGTTTTAGAAGCGGTGACGCCATCGAGCCTTCCGGGCCTCGTCCCTCCGTAAACCCAGGCTAATTCGATTGTGCACTGCAGATATCCGTACCAGCACAACGTTTCGCTTCCCGCCGACGATGTCTCTATGGCCACCGTCATCAAAGCCCTCTACGGCCCTATTCTCCACCCCGTTGACGCCTCAAACTTCACCGATGAAGATGGCGACACACATCACCTACCTGGTGAACCTAGATTCAAGGACAAGCTTGGAAAGAAGGTCTTGATATTGGATATCGACTCAAGACCTCTGACTGGTCCTGGACAGCTCATGAACCAGGAGCTGAAGTGGAAGGGCATGCGCGCCTTGTCCGCGGGCATGCTCAGCCACTACATGTATGGTATGCACACCTCGCACGCACCCACGGGCTGGCATTGGAAGCAACTAACAAGTCAAAAGCAATGATACACGGCTACGACTACAAATTCATCCGCGCGCCCGACTACGCCGATCGCTGGGGCACCTGGGTCAAAGTACCAATGATGAAAGAAGCCCTCAAAACACACGAGTACATCGTCTTCATGGACTCCGACGTCATGTTCCACTACCCGCATCTTCCCCTCGAATGGCTCCTGAACTACTGGAACATGACACAAGAGACGCTTGCTATGATGTCTATCGACCCCGACGAGCCGCAAAATTACGACGCGCAAGGTAACCGCTACCTCAACACCGGCTTCGTCATCGCACAACAGAGCAAGCGCACCCAGGAAATGTACAAAGCATGGGCCGAGTGCCCGTCAGAAAACCGCTACAAGGGCTGCGCCAAGTGGAAACTGGACTGGGCGCACGAACAGGCGGCGTTTGGCAACTACCTCCGCTATGACTTCGACCGACCCGATGATATTCGCGTTCTCCCCTGCGTTGAGGCGAACGGAGCGCCCGAGGCGATAAACCGTGGTGGATGCAAAGGCATCTTTGTCCGGCATTACTGGGTCGACAAGGGTCTTCTCGCACGTAGCCTGGCGGACCAGGTCATGCAATACTTCCTGCCGCGGTTGCATCAGCTCTATCACCAGACTGCGTCTGAGCACATCATCGATGCGAAGGGCTTCCGGTTGGATGGGGCGGAGCTCATTGAGCTGACGCCGGAGGAGAAGGAAGCCATCAACAACAAGAACGGCAAGAACCAGAAAGACGAAGGATTCTAAGCCGTGAGTGTGTTTCGCGAAATATGATACCCCACCAGATCGGCACGGACCGGGCTGGCCTATACCGGGTTCGCCACACAGACGACACCTGTTGCGCTTGCTTAGCTTTGCATCATCTTGGCGTTTTTGTCTTTGATCTCCCATCTTCTCTGGTTTCGCTTGCATACTGCGCCGCAACCTTTTCCTCTCTTCTTGCACCTTGACTTTGGGACCTTGGACTTTGGTCTTGCGCATCACAACCTATCAACAAAAAGCATTCATCGTGGCGAAGACGCTCTCTCCTTGATATTGTATCAGTACTTGGGATAAGACGGGCAATAATAGGTGCTCACGGAGTTTATTATGGAGGTATTGGGACATTGGAGACGGGATATCAGCGCGCGCGTTTGGGTGCATATTCGGATTTGACATGGATGGATACTAGTGGCGAAAGAGGAATGGTATGGAAGAAAAGACCTGGAAAAACCTTGCTATGTTGCATCCTCTATGGAGCTATGTCGGCCCTATTGAACATTTGCTGCAATGGATCAATGGGTATGGGCCTCAAATACCCTGGACACCTCCTCATTCATCTCCTTCCTGCCGGCGTCATTACATTAACTATGCTTGTAGACAGCTCAGACGTGAAGGGACGGTGGCCCCAGGTCTCCCGACAGCAGCCCATTGACGATCATGTGGAAGCAATGTCAATTCCTGCACGGCATCGCCGGCCCGTCACATTCTTACTTGGTCCAACGAACAAAACGCATTGGGTAGGTGAGCAGACAATGTTCGGCAACGACTGCACCTCAGAGCATGCCACTCAGGTGGAGGGGAAAGCCCCATACCCCAAAGCCCTGAGACCTACTCGTCGAAGCAAGCTCAAGAATTGGTCCTCCCACGTTCTGCCCGAAGCAGCATTCAAGATCGCAGACCGACGTGATTACTGTTGAGCCCTTATTGTCCCTTTCAGCTTCAACCCCCGCCTTAGCCATCGTCATCGGAATATCTTCTTCCTGCCACTTAACAGGAAATTCTCCGAGTTCTGGATTGCAGCCCTCCGCGCGGCTGGGACCGAACGGTGCCGGCGCACGTTGACTTGCGTCGCACCATGCACTCCGCAAATCTCGGCGCTGGGGGGAAATATGTTTCCACCAACGAAAACACAATTCGATAATTTTTGTGGATCTGTGGATGTGGACGTCAGATTTTGCGGTTCTGATGATGATGAGGCCGTGCTGAGAGCTTCGTTCTCATGCCCTTATCAGTATCGACGTTTGTGGGGGTTGCAGCTGGGCGCGAAGCTCTCACGCGAAGGAGCCAGCGCGAGTCTCATCATTAGACTTCAGAAAATGTCTTCACTGCAAACCTCCTGAAGCCCGTATCCTGTTCAAAGTGGTTCTTCCAGCGCCTCGGCGAGACTACGCCACATCGCCGTGGATCCCCTCATTTCTCCCAAGCCTTTGACCACACGCAAAAAACGCTATGTCCCGTCTAGCAACTCAAGCTTCCGCCAATCCCACCATCGCCTCTTGTCTCCACCGTTCCCGCTGCCGATCCAACGGTCCTATAAGTATTGTGGTCAACATGCCTCTAGCAGCCATCCGCCACTTTGCGTTCACTCTTTCTTTCCCTTCAGTTGTTCCTGATCCCTCAGAATGCTCCTAGTTGCTCTTTCCGTTCTCCTGAGCGCAGGCGCACTCATCGCCGCCGCGCCTGCCCCCATTCCCACAGCTGCCGCCAAGTTAGACGATCGGGCGGCCTCCTGTACGTTCACCAACGCCGCCTCAGCCAGCAAGTCCAAGACCTCTTGTGCCACCATCGTCCTCAGCAATGTCGCGGTCCCATCCGGCACGACCCTCGACTTGACCAAGCTGAACGACGGCACGACTGTCATCTTTGAAGGCACCACCAGCTTCGGATATGAGGAGTGGGAAGGTCCGTTAATCTCAGTGTCGGGTACGAAGATTACCGTAAAGGGTGCAAGTGGACATGTCATTGATGGGAATGGGGCCAAGTGGTGGGACGGGCAGGGAAGCAATGGGGGCAAGACGAAGCCTAAGGTAAGTCAGCGGACCCAAAACCCAGAAAGGGCTAGGAGACGAGGTTCCTGACTGACGTAGTTCTTCTACGCACACTCACTCAAGCAATCCACAATCTCCGACCTTAACGTGAAGAACACCCCAGTCCAAGGCTTCTCCATCAACTCAGCGACCGACCTCACCCTCGACCACATCACCATCGACAACAGCGCCGGCGATGTCACTAATGGCGGCCACAACACTGATGCCTTCGACGTCGGCAGCTCTACCGGCATCACAATCTCAAACGCTAACATCAAGAACCAAGACGACTGCCTCGCCATCAACAGCGGCACCAACGTCCACTTCGTCGGCGGGACTTGTTCTGGTGGACATGGTTTGAGTATCGGCTCTGTCGGTGGAAGGTCGGACAACGATGTCAAGGACGTGGTTATCGAGAGCAGCACTATCAGCAACTCGCAGAACGGCGTCAGAATCAAGACGGTATATGATGCTACTGGGTCCGTCAACAATATCACTTACAAGGACATTACTCTTTCCGGCATTACAAAGTACGGCATAGTCATCGAGCAGGACTACGAGAATGGCAGCCCTACTGGTACCCCAACTACGGGTGTGCCTATCACCGACTTGACTCTTGGCAAGGTGTCAGGTTCGGTCGGTTCCAGCGCTACGCCAGTGTATATCCTTTGCGGCAAGGGGAGCTGCTCGGACTGGTCCTGGAGCGGCGTCAGTATTACTGGAGGCAAGAAGAGTACCAAGTGCTCGGGCATTCCAAGTGGCAGCGGTGCTGCCTGCTAGCCGCCGTCTTTCTGTCTTGACCCTGTAGTAGTGCTGCTGGTCATGGAGTCGAGTGCCGTTGTTGACCTTACGGTGGAAGTCTGTCCTTCCTGTACATACTCATTTTGCTGTAGATACTCAGTAACAGGTCCGTGCAGACCCTTCTTTGACACGTCTCCTGTCAAATACGTGCAGTCTCATAGTTGGCGAATGGTGCACCATGCGGGTGCTCTGTGCATTGCTCTCTCCTTGGGACCGTTCACTAAACAATGGCTACCGTCTGATCGACATGAGCAGTATGTCGGCGGAAACCCCAGTCTGATGTAGTGTACGCAGAGGCTGAGATAATGATACAAATTTCGGAAATTTTCCGGGCAAATGGTACAATTCTTGGATGCCCTGGTCCTTGCCCTGGAGCGCTATTCGCTACCATTCGAACTCGCGGTTCGGCGAACCGACGATTGAGGCAATCACACTCGCCTCGTAGTCCTAAAAAAGACAAACTGCTGTATCTCGCAGCGAGGCTCTGCAAATAAGGCTGTCGACACCGGGTTGTACAAAAGGCGGGGTACAGCTGCCGGCTCGAGCATCATCGGCTTCAGAACGCCATGTTGCACTATTCCACCAGCGACATCTGCGACATGGCGATTTCCGCAGCGCGAGGCATTTTCGATTCGAGGCTGGCATCAGCGAGCTTGCCTCCATCAACAGAATCCGATGCGAAGCTGCTACGGCACATTGCTGCCGCGCCGGACGACGTCCAGCGAATTATGCTTGGGTATATCCTCCGTCAGCCCCGGGCCATCACATCCGCTTCGTGCGATGAGCTGGCATCTCGAGTTTTTCTTCCATGGGCATCTGTGGCTAAACGACTCGCACCTCAAGTCGTCGACGCATGGTACAAAGAGAACACCTGGGGCTCTAGCCTGGGAGCTGGACGCACAAGAGCACGACTGGACCGTCCGGCTACCGCCAAAGGATATACGGCGCCTCGTTTACCGGGTCCAGTTTTCATTTGTGGAACGATATGTTCACCGCGGAGGATACGTCGAGAGAACGGTGGCCTACTGGAAACGGCTAAAAAGCTGGGGCTTCGTAAACGTGAAGAGCGTAGAGGTCCTGGTACCGCAGACGTGCAGAGCCTTCATCGTAGGCTGGATATGCGGGCAAGCGCAGCCGATGGAGGTCGGGGAGTTGAATGTGATACTGGCGGGATTGGGGGACGATGAGATCACAGATGATGATTTCCCTGGCTCGGTAGCAGAAATCGAAGAGAAGTGTACACGAATGAGGGAACAAGCCAATTTCGGGAAGAAAGCGCAACCAAGACCTTGGGAATATGAGCTTGCAGTAAGAGACGTACTCATGCCGACTGGACCGCAAAAATTCGAGAAGATATACCAAGTCATGGCCAAAAAGTATCGAAAGGGAGGTGGAGCAGGACAGAGCAGTGCTTGCTCCTGAGTGCAGCTTAACGTTGGATAGAAGTTGTTTCACCATCCCCGATACCGCGCTTCGCACCACGTGGGATCGTCAGGTACCCGTTCGCGCAACGTGATGGCGTGACGAGGCCGGCTGTTTGGCACCATTGAGAACGCATGTACCAGTCCTCGAGGATGACTTCGGCCAGTTACGCCCGGAATTGAGGTCAATGCCAAAGGGAGGGCTGAGGAGTTGCAAGGGTTCTATTCGCGTGCCGAAGGAAGCGCCTCGCCTCTGCAAAGTAAAGAACGGGCATCAAGACGGTTTATCAGGAAATCCTTCCGCCGGTAAATTGTCACTTTGAGGAGCTCGTGACGATGCTTCCCTCTTCTTGGGTGCATGAGGCGAGCTTGGCTGACCGAATTGGGCCTCTCAACTCGAGGAAGAAGAAGTTTAGGAATGGATGCTCGGCGCAATATGGAAGAAGTTGATGTGAGGGTCGTCGCGGCGCTGCTAGCGTTCCACGTGATCGCTTATCTTATCTCCATCTCATTCCACATCAGCCTCAGCTCGGACTTGGATGCATTCTCCTTCCCCTTTCCCCTCTTCATTGTCGCCTCAGCCTGCGCATGAATATGTCTTTCATTGCGATACGCAGGGACGCAGGGCAAAAGGCCACCAGCAATAGGCGGTTGCGCATAGATGCAGCCGGCGCCGTCTTGATTCAGCCGCGGCTGTGTCGGCGATCCGTTGGCTGCACGCAACTTGTTTTTAATCTGTGCAAAACACCAGATCCAATCAACGAGAATCCGTCTTGCCATTCTCGCCTTCGCGTCGCACGACAGCCAGATTTTGGACCTGCAGCAAACGGATCGGCACCCCCTTGCACGGCCACCCCGGTAGTGAAACGGATGTACCAGGCTGGGCGCACCGGCGTCTGGGGTAGCTCCTGCTGGAATTGGAGGAGCTTGTTTATCTGCTGTCACCGGGTCGCAAACTGTATATCATAGCTGCGACCCCGCTGGTCTTCAATTTTCACCGTCTTCGTCTCGTCCTTCGAGTGAGGAGCTGACACGCGACGCGCAGCCAAGAGGTACAAAAGACTCAAAGGTTCTTTTCTTCCTTAACCCAACGCTCTCTCAACTCCACTCTTTCGTTGATTCCTTCACGCTCCTCGCTCGAGACCATGAGGTCATTCATCATTGCGGGCCTGCTGGCTCTCGCCGGCGTCAATGCCAAGTCCACATCCCACGTCGAGGGCGTGACTGTCGAGCGATTGAACGGCGTACCTCAGGGCTGGAAAGAAGTCGGCGCTCCTAGGCAAGACCGACGGCTGCAATTCCGCATCGCGGTTCACTCGGTAAGTGATTCTAGATTTTGGAACGGTCGTCTGCGTCCATGCCCGAGTCACGGCATCATGTTCAATCGGTTGCGCTTGCCTCAATTCACCGGCTAATGACATGCAGCCGAACCACGACCTCTTCGAGCAGACATTGATGGAAATCTCCACGCCGAGCCACCCGCGATACGGCAAGCATCTCAAGCGCGAGGAACTCAAGGATCTCATCAAGCCCCGCGCCGAGTCTACGGATGCGGTGCTCACTTGGTTGGAAGAGGCTGGTGTCCCCACGGAGGACATTGTCAATGATGGCGAATGGATCAACTTTGTGGCTCCTATCAAGACCGCGGAGGCGATGTTGGATACTAAGTTTAGGGTCTATCAAAGCCAGGTTCGCGAGGATGTCAAGAAGATCCGCGCTCTTCATTACTCCGTGCCAAAGGACGTCCGCGAGCACATTGATATGATCCAGCCGACGACGCGCTTTGGCCAGATCCGCCCGCAGATCAGCCACATCATCAAGGAAGAAGAGGTCCCAGTTTCCGCTCTGGCCGAGGGCTCGGCTGGCGCTGCCGCCGTCAACGCCACCTGCAACACGACCATCACCCCTGCGTGCCTGGCGGACCTGTACAACTTCGACGACTACAAGCCCGGCAATGCTTCCGTTACTATCGGTGTGACCGGCTACCTTGAGCAGTATGCGCGCTTCAAGGACTTCGCCCAATTCGTCAGCCTGTATGCACCCAAAGCTGCCGGAAGCAACTTCACCTGGACTTCGATCAATGGCGGCATTCTCGACCAGCGCGCCACCAACGACAGTGTAGAGGCCAATCTCGACGCACAGTACACACTAGGTCTCGTTGGCCCCGCGGTCAAGATGAACTTCTTCTCCACCCCCGGCCGTGGCGAGCTTATTCCGGATTTGGACCAGCCCTCCGAAGACCACAACCAGAACGAGCCGTATCTCGATTTCTTCACTGCTCTGATCAACCTCCCTGATGATCAGCTTCCTCAGGTTCTATCTACCTCGTACGGCGAGGATGAGCAGAGCGTGCCAGTCGAGTACAACAAGAAGGTGTGCGACATGATCGGTCAACTAGGCACTCGTGGTGTCTCAGTCATCTTCTCCAGCGGCGACACTGGTGTCGGATCTGCCTGCCAGACCAACGACGGCAAGAACACCACGCGCTTCCTCCCCATCTTCCCCGCGGCCTGCCCGTACGTGACCTCCGTCGGTGGCACGTACCATGTTGAACCCGAGCAAGCCATCTACTTCTCCTCGGGTGGCTTCTCGGACCTCTACCCGCGACCCTCATACCAGGATGCAGCAGTGTCCGGATACCTCAAGAAGCTCGGCAGCCAGTGGACTGGACTCTACAATCCTAACGGTCGTGGTTTCCCCGACGTCGCTGCGCAGGGCCAAGGTTTCCGTGTCGTAGACAAGGGCGTGGTGATTTCGGTCGGTGGCACCAGCGCTTCTGCACCCACTTTCGCCTCTGTCATCGGCTTGCTCAACAACGCTCGTCTCTCGGGCGGCAAGCCTGCGCTCGGCTTCTTAAACCCGTGGCTCTACAGCCAAGGTGCCTCGGGCCTGAACGACATCACCGTGGGCGGCTCCACTGGCTGCACTGGCCGTGACATCTACTCTGGACTGCCGGCGCCGTTTGTGCCCAATGCCTCGTGGAACGCTACGGCGGGGTGGGATCCCGTCACAGGTCTGGGCACACCAGACTTCTCCAAGCTGCTGAAGATCTCGGAGGCGGGCACGTATAAAGGGAGGAGGGGCCTGAATGGCCGGTTCTAAGTGAGGACGTGAGACGAACATTTTCTTCGCTTTACATATACGACGAGACGAGATGAAGCGCCTCTAGCATACTCGTTGCTAGATCTGAATCGAAATAATCACAAGTGACGAACTCTTGTGACGACTTTGCTATCGTGATGTTTTTCTTAGCATGACGATGATTCCATAGCATGGACGCCACCGACCTCGTTCCCAGATTGAGTTGGCCTGATGCCACGCCACCCGTGCCCGTTAGCCGTTGGTGCCGGCTACACTAGCGTAGCGTCAGGGCCGCCTCGCGATAAAGAAAGCGCCACCGTGATCAACACCAGACGATCTCTGAACCTGTGGACTCTTCCAACCGGCTATTAATTCAACACGATTCGACGTCGGTATCACCGTACTCATTTACTGCTCTCCTACCTCGGCCACACGCGTCATAGCCTCGCAAATCGCACGAAAGAGACGCGGCGTCCCGTGCACCTGCTCTCCTGCTTCATGCAGCTAGTATAGCTATGGCTTATCTGCGGAGCCTCCGCGCGTGGTGGATCGACTTTGCGCCGGTTCGCAGCGCTCAAGCAAATGCAAGCCTTGACTGGTTGGTAGCCCAGCCGGCGACAGGAGCTTGACGGGGCTTGTCCCAGAACCGCAGCTGGGCGTGTGAGGTGTTTTCTGGAAGATTGTGGAAACAGGAATCGGGCTCGCGGAGACGCTATGCGGCGAATGAACGATGATGGCAGCCCAAAAGCCCGTAATAGTGCCTCGGGTGGAGCTCGCCTGTAGAATGCGTATACGAGCGCCTGGCTGTCGGGGCACCGAAGAAGAGGGAAGGTGTTGCGGAATCAAAGCAAGGAACTCGGGACGCGATTAGGCTGTGAGAGGTCACTTGACAAGCATGAAAATGGGTACACATCCTAGGATGTGTCCCGCGGTACCTGACAGAAACAGAAAACAGATTGCGGAGCTGCTTGCGTCATATACATCCGGGGCTGCAGGGGTTCCGAGATTGTGCGGCTGTCAGGGACACGCTCTACCCTCATCCTCAGCAATGAACACGTCCAACTCAATACTCGGCGCCTGCAACGAAGGCATGAACAGACTTGCAGTCGCCGCGTGGGGCTCCACGATACCCAGAAACAACCGAAATGTCCGGCACCAACACGGCACGGTTCATGTCCAAGGTTCCTGTAGACATATAACCTGCCTATTTAGGCATCGCACTGATCCTGGTACTCGTGGTAGGCTGTCGTCGATCTCATCAATTGCAGCAAGAGAGATGATTTGGCGCGGTCGTACGACGCCAGCTCGTTGGTCCGAACATGGGGGAGTGAAATAAATTGTGCTCTCGCCCCAGAAGCTATTTGCGACGTCGCTGTGCCGCCCTCTCTTTTTCTCCTTTAATAGCTGTCAGACGCGCCTGCCTCGAGTCAATTGCTTCGTCTCCAACGAGATAAAGCTGTCGGAAGGGTTCAAGATGCAATTGCTGTCGCTAATCGCCCTCGGTGGGCTTGCGTCCACGGCTTGCGCGAGGAGTTCACGCATGGAGGCGGCGAAGAGGGGAATCGAGCTTCCTGCGCGACCGCGCTATGGGTTTCCGGACAAGAAGACGTTGAAGGAGGTCAAGCGCGCGGAGCCGATCATCCCGCAGACAGACAAGACGACCAGTGAGTTCGTGTCGCTGCGTGGTTCTTGCCGCGCAATCCTGACAGTGAATCAGAGTACATCGTTAATGGCACCGCTGGCGCAATCCCAGATGTTAACTTCGACATTGGCGAGAGCTACGCGGGTCTCATGCCAATCAGCGACAAGGCGAACGAGACGGATCAACTGTACTTCTGGTTCTTCCCAAGCGAGAACGAGGATGCCGGCGATGAGATTATGATCTGGTTGAACGGAGTGCGTACTCCCGGGCGCTAGTAGAACGAGGCTTCGAGCGATGCTAACACCTCACAGGGTCCCGGCTGCTCCTCTCTTGAGGGCTTCCTCCAGGAGAACGGCCCCATCTCGTGGCAATACGGTACTCCTCATCCAGTCTACAACCCTTGGAACTGGGCGAACCTGACCAATATGGTGTGGGTCGAACAACCTGTCGGAACAGGCTTCACTCAGGGAACGCCTTCGGCCAACAGCACCGAGGAAGCCGCGCAACAGTTTATAGGTTTTTGGAAGAACTTTATGGAGACGTTCGAGCTCAAGGGTCGGAAGGTATACATTGCCGGTGAATCGTATGCCGGCAAGTATATTCCGTATTTTGCCAATGCCATGCTTGACGCCGACGACTGCGACTATTACAACATCAAGGGTATCATGATCTATGATCCCACTGTGGCCGAGGATACGCTCCTAGAAGACAGTAAGCGCTTTTCAGATCCCTGAACGCAACGTTAGCTGACACAACCAGTCCCCGCTGTTCCATTTGTCGACCGCTGGGCAGGCCTCTTCAATCTGAACGACTCGTTCGTGGACGACATCCACACCCGCGCCGACGAGTGCGGTTACACGGACTACTTCGATACCTACCTGACCTTCCCGCCCGAGGGCCCCCTCCCACCCCCCAACAAGACCTTCCGCGACGAAGGCTGNGGGCTCTGGAACGACATTACGAACGCCGTGCTGCTCACCAACCCCTGTTTCGACATTTACCAAATCGCCACCACTTGCCCTCTGCTATGGGACGTTCTCGGTTTCCCCGGCTCTTTTGGATACATCCCCGAGGGTGAAATAATCTACTTCAACCGCACCGCGGTGCAGAAGGCCATCAACGCGCCCGTCCAGGAGTGGGCGGAGTGCGCAAACGGCGTTCTCGACACCGACCTCTCCCCGCAGACCAGCTACACCGTCCTTCCCCGTGTCATCGACGCCTTAGATCGCACCGTCATCGTGCATGGCGAGCTGGACTGGATTCTCTTGTATAACGGCACTCTTATGGCTATTCAAAACATGACATTTGGTGGCATGCAGGGTTTCCAGGAGGCGCCTTCAGACGACTTCTACGTCCCATACCACAATGATTATAGCTACGAGAGCTTGTCTGCGTCGGGTATTATGGGGACATGGCACACGGAGCGCAAGTTTACGTTCGTGCAGCAGCGCATGAGCGGACACATGGTGCCACAGTACCAGCCGAGCAGCGCGTATAGGCAGTTGGAGTTCTTGTTGGGCAGGATTGAGGATCTGAGCTCGACGGAGCCGTTCACGACGATGCAGCCATCAAACGCGACCATGTCGAGGAGGAGTCTGGGTGTCGGACGCAGCGTCGCGGATATCGAGAAGTGGTATTAGTTTTGAGTTGAGGACCGGTGTGACGAACCTATGATTTAATGTCTACTCTGGGACGAGCCTGCGATCACTAAACGGATAATGAATAATAACCGATGCGAGATCTGACAAGTGCACAGTGAAGATTGAAATAGTTTATAATTGCTGTCGCGAACCGCCGAGAGACTGTGATGGTGAGTAAGCAGCTCGCGCCAACCATGCCGCCTACCGCGTTTCCACCCCCCGCTTCCTTCTGCAACCCACCACTGTCACCATGCCTTCCTTTCCTCCCAGCGTCTGTCTATTCCGCTGTCCTCTTATTCATCCGCCATGACTCCCGAAGCTCGGCCACTCACCCGCGAATTTGTCGTCGAAGCCCACGAGCTGATCAAGCCGCACATCCACCACACACCAGTTCAGACGAACACGACCCTCTCGAACCTTGCGTCAACCCCTCAATCCGCCGAAGCGCTGAAGGGAACACCATGGGAGGGACAAGAGCCTGCGAAGCCAAACATCAAGCTCTTCTTCAAGTGCGAGAACTTCCAGCGCATTGGAGCGTTCAAGGCACGAGGAGCGTTCCATGCGGTTTTGCGATTGATCCAGAAGCATGGCATTGAGGAGGTGAGGGGAAAAGGCGTAGTCACGCATAGCAGTGGTATGTAATTGACGAGGCCTCAACGGTCGGATACGTATATCTGACCCGAGACCAAAGGGAACCATGCGCAAGCTCTGGCCCTCGCAGCGAAGACGTTCGACATCCCGGCGCACATCGTCATGCCCTCTATATCCACGCCCTCGAAGATCGCCGGTACGAAAGCCCAAGGTGCAATTGTCCACTTCTCTGGATCGACAAGCCAGGAACGTGAAGCTGTTGTCGCGGACATCGTCAAGGCGACGGGCGCTACGCTTGTTCCACCATACGATCATACAGATATCATACTGGGACAAGGCACAATGGCGCTGGAATTCGTACCACAAGTTAAAGAGCTCATATCGTCGAAATCCGACCTGAGTGTCCATAGCGGAGGACTCGACGCAGTAATAACACCGTGCGGCGGCGGCGGCATGCTCGCTGGCAATGCCGTTGCCCTCCACGGCACTGGAGTCCGCGTGTTTGGCGCAGAACCCAGCTTCGAGGGTGCCGACGACGCACGGCGCGGTGTCGAGGCTGGATCGCGCATATCTACTGTCAAAACCTTGACCATAGCGGACGGCCTGCGCACGCCTCTCGGCGAAACCAATTGGAAGATCATATCAGACAAAGCCTATGTGAAAGGCTTGTACAGTGTGACGGAGCAGCAGATCAAGGATGCCATGAAGCTCGTGCTGGAACGCATGAAGTGCTTTGTCGAACCGAGTGCGGTGGTGGGATTGGCGGTCGTGCTGTACAATGAGGATTTTAGGAAGATGGTGGAGAAGGAAGCGGGTGAAGAGGGGTGGAATGTAAGTGTCGTGTTTAGTGGGGGAAATACGACGATTGAGGCTCTAATGAAGCTATTCGCATCTGTAACGGACAAACAGGCGGAGCGCCAGGTAGGTGTTGTGGGCATGAATGGAGAGAAGGTAGCCGAGAACGTTGCCGGATGATAGCAAGATAGCTCTGTAGAACATGCATGCAGTATTGTATCCCTTTGTGCATTCTGGGCTTCGTTTGCTGAGCTGATTGTCCGGCTCAAGGTCGGATGAAAGAAGGCAATCTTCCTAATCGAGCAACTCCAAGAACCGTCGAATCCACCAGTTGGTTCACTCTGCCCTTTGGTGTTGAGGGGCAGATCCATCTCAGTGAGCGCACGGGCCCCCACTTCCTAAAAAAGTAATAACTTCCATGACAGCTGCAGCTGTGATCGATCTGATCGTCATCTACCATGCAATCGCCCAATTACTGGATCTTTCTAAGCCAAACACTCAAAGCTCCCCGCAGACGTATAGGAGCAAGGCCAACAAAGAGGTGGGCGAGTGCAATGACGATGGACCGAGCGCTGAGGCCGCGCCGCTTTGCCCCATTGGATCCCGATAAGCGGAAAGAGGGCGATGAGAGACCGATCTTGAAGGGGATCGTATTCGATGTGGATGGGACGTTATGTGAGTATTTTCAGTCTTTTTCACGCGTTAAACCACAGGGCTTGCAGCAGATGGGTTGGGGTTGCCTCCAGCTCCAAATAGCTGTTCATTGCCGGCTTCATGAACAGATGCTCAAATGCTAAAATAGCCCAGGCCAACCCCAGAACTACATGTTCGCAGAGATGCGCTCTGCCCTCGGAATCACCAAATCCACCGACATCCTCGACCACGTCTACTCGCTCTCTGAACCTGCCCAATCGGAAGCCCAGGAAAAAATCCGCGACATTGAGCGAAAAGCCATGACTTCCCAACGTCCGCAAGCCGGTCTTGTGCAACTGATGGACTACCTGGACTCCCGCAAAATCAAAAAGGGCATCTGTACCCGCAACTTTGACGCCCCGGTCACTCATCTCTTGACCACGTTTCTGCCCTCTTCAAAGTTCAATCCGATCATTACAAGAGAGTTCAGGCCGCCGAAACCAGATCCGGCGGGGATCCTGCATATTGCAAAGGAGTGGATGCATGAGGATGGAGGCAAGAGTTTGATCATGGTCGGCGATAGTATCGATGATATGACGGCGGGATTCAGGGCGGGGGCTGCGACGGTGCTGTTAGTCAATGAGGTCAATCGGCATTTGGCGGAGCATCAGCATACAGATCTGGTGGTTAAGCAACTCGATGATCTGATAGAGATCTTGGAAATTGGGTTTGAGGGGAGAGTGGAGGCGGAGGAGGAAAGTGTGGATGCGAAGGGGCTAGTTGACGAGGTTACGGGGGAGGGGGGAGAGAGGTGAGCTTAGGCTGCAACAATGGCTGACACAGTCCAGAGCTATGTTTGGCATCCAATCTCAAACTTATAGAATTCAACTTCCACTCACTCTCATCCCGCCGCTGCGTACAATACACCTTCACCTTTCTACGAAAAATGACTGGTCTGATCACCTGGAGTGACTACTTTTCTACAGTCTTATACCATTCACCTTCACTTCCATATGGAGCTACTCCCTTACTCTGAATTTGGCATCATCAGCGCTCATCTTCACTTCCTCCTTCGACCACGACACCACTGTGATCAAAGTACTTTCGCAATCGGCTGTCGCAAACCAACGGCTCCCTGAAAGCACCAGCCATCATGATACTCGACTTTCCGCCGGAGATCTTCCAGCACATTATTCATGACCTAGTCACGACGGAAGGGCCAGCCAAAGCATGGAAGTTCCGCCAGGTATCTCGTAAGTATACTTCATGCAAAGCTCTCGCCAGGCCAATGCACTGCTAAGTTACAAAGGAGCATTTGCGGCTGAGATCCATCATAATGTCTTCGCCGTACAGCCTGGAATGGCTTTCCGCACCGACCGAGATCGAAATGTTGTCCAAAACGATCTTCCGTGCCTGATAAGCAACCATCTTCGGGCCCCCCGCGATGCACATCCCGTCTTCCTTGGCAGGATTAAGCAGATGGTCGACATCTTGACTAAGAAATTCCAAAAATATTCGGATCGACAGGAATGTCAACAGCAACTTCTATCTATCTTTGCCGGACCCCCGGGGCTGCAGTCCCACGATCGTATAGTCGAATATCTGTGGCCTGAAATCGCTAAGACCGCTGCGCAGACATCGCAGATTCGCAGCAAAACCCTTCGGTTACGCTACTGGGACCAAGTAGCACTCATGGCAGGCTTGGGAGAGCATGGCTACATCCGCAAAGTCTTACAGAACCGAAAGCCTGAGCAAGTTATTACAACAATGTTCGGGAATCCTCTCTGTGCGGCGGTAAAGATGAAGCACACACGTGTGGTCGAAGAATTCATGGAGTACCTCAAGCTCACTGCGCCGGACGGGACGTTCTACCACCAACTTCTCGGGCGCAAACAATGTGGTTACTCGATACCATACATCGTTAGGATGCACATCACCGGGGCTCATGGGAGAATATTGTCTATTCTGGCCGACACTTACATACACGTGACGCCAACGAGCTGGCAACGTTGGAAGGATCCCGTCTGGATGACGAAAGCCATCGACACCGGCGACGTGGACGTGGTCGCCAAGGTCCTCGATCACGGCCTATCATCCCCACACATATCCCAGTTTCGGCAGGCATGCAAGAAAGGCGCCCTCGACGTCGTAACTTTCCTCCTTGGGCCGGGCAAATTCTCCCCAGACAAGAAGCACCAGCGCATAACACCACTCATGGCTGCCGTCCGCTCCGGGAATCTCGAAGCCGTGCGCACTGTCCTTGATGCCGGTGCCCCAATTGGTGTCACCATTAATTATAGGAGGAATCGGGCAATTTCTGCTCTTCAGATCGCGGTAACGATGAACAACCTGCCAGTAGTCAAGCTCCTTCTTGATCGAGGCGCGCGACCTCCACCGGTCTCCACAATGGCCAAAAGCATCAGCAAAAAGCTGTACGACATGCTTCGAGATGCGATGAACAAGATTCTGGCCGCTGAGAATGGAGAATGGTACACTGCGGTGCCTGAGTGGAAGGAATTCAAGCAAATGAAGTCGAAGCAAGTCGGATAGGTGCATGTGGAGACTTCGGTGCGGTACGATTGGTTCTGCCTAATTTGGGTCTTTCTCTTTTAGATCCGATCAACGGGTCATGATATCGGCATCTGTGGCTCTATCTCTTTTCAAGTTCTACCTTTGCACCTTGGCGTACTGGACTTGATGGCGAACGAGTGATCCTTGAGGCTGAGGGTACAGGGTGGAGATCTCGAGGGCCCACCACGGGTTCTAAATGATTCATGGCCAGGATCGATCTGACTTCTCTCACCTTTCGTATGCATCAATGAATGTCAACTAAAAGCGATGAATTCAAACTTCCTACTCTGTATGGTCATCCTCCAAATCTCGTGGCTTACGCTAGTGCGTTACGTAACGCCGCTGCCCTCCTCCATCCTCGCCTTCCGTGCTTCCTTCATACTTTCTACACTAGACACTCCACTCCGTCAACGACATCTTGTAGGCCCATCGAATGCGAGATACGAGCGCATCGCAGTGGCATGATCTCTAGCAGGACGACAGTTCGGCGCCTTGCGAACCATAACTCATCCGACATCACGCTCTTCTCCACCTCGTAATGCGGAGAAGGCTGACGGAACCGGGAACGCTCCGGTGGATACGAGATGTATATTAACACAAGCCCCTGCCCAGCATGTCTCCACCGGTAGAGATGCTACACTGTACAACTCCACCGCGACGTCTTGGCGTTTTTCAGCTCTCACCACTCCGCACCGTGAGCCTTGCCTAGCCTTCGAAATTGCGTCTCGAGAATTTCCACCCGCTTTACGAGGCACCAAAGACTACGACGAGGCAGCATCCAAATTAAGCCTGGAACCCGCCAATCATGAGTTCTAACGGCTGGCTCAATCGGCGGCCTCTCGTGACTAGAACAAGCAGAATCCGGGGTATCGTTGCCTGAGGCCGGTTTCCTGGCTCGAATTAGAGGTCATCTGTATCCTCCCCTTCATTCTGCAGGGCCGCAGGGCCCTAAAATCATAGTATTGGGGCCTTCAGACCTTTTGGCACCATGTCTGCAGGTTCTCCAGGACCCTTTTCGATCTCGCAATCGGTCGGGTGGAAGGCAGTCAAAATGGTAAAGGCGTGCTGTGGGACAGTATAAATCGTGCCTGTTTTCCAACACAAGTCCATTCATCAGGGACCTGCAGCGTCTCCTGAACTAACAGCTGTGAGCGGATTGCCTGACCTAATGCAACAGTGAAGCACCATGAAGAGAGTCTCCGTACCACTCATCCTCCTTTGTCTCTTGCAGCTGGTCACTGCATCAGACTACATTAACTTGGTTCCACTTCCCCGCCATGTATGGGATACATCTATTCGCAAGAGAGATGCAGCCACCGAAGCGGCCAACGTCACCTTAATGGATCATGAGCAGATGCTCTGGACCAGTCCGCCAAATGGTACGTTCAGTATATTACTCACTGTCGTAAGATATACTCAGTCGCCCAGATACACATCCGAAGATCGTATCCATGGTCGTCTGGACCGGTCAGAATGAACTCATCCTCGACATGGCCAAGTTTGGCTGGGAGCTCAAGACCGTGAACTGCACTGAGAACATGATGGTGCAGTTCCGACATAACATCTCATTCCAAGCTGCAAAGAAGCAATGGGATTGGGTCAACTTCAACGGCATGCGCTCCTTCGTCTTAATCGCCGACCATTTGAAGTGCGGCAGGGATTGGTCTCCAGAACCTTGGGTAGTCAGCACCGTCCGCTTCGACCAAACGGATTTAAAGGTGCACATGGAGGCTACGAAGAAAACTTGGAAGAATGTCACCCACTCTTATACCATGGACTTTGGCGAATCGAAGCAGACTGGAAGGAAGCGCTTCCTGGACTTCAACCTCGACAAGGCCTTTACGCTTGATCTCACCGCACATTTTCCGAGCAAGATCATCGCTAAGAACTGGACGTCGGGTGCGGCAAAGGCAAAGTTCGGAGTCAATTGCGTCGATTGCGGCACCTCCGGACAACTCATCTTCGCGGGCCACATCGAAGGGAGTGCTTTCGGTGGCATTGACAAGTTCATGATTAGTGCCACTCCGAGCGCTCTGCAGGCTGCACTGAATCTTGAGATGACGTTCGAGGGCACATATAAGTTTAAGAACAACAAGGAAGAGTTCGAAATCTTGACGATTCCACTGCCATCTGGCTGGCGAATCCCTGGAGTATTGACCTTTGGTCCGAACGCCAAGGTCCTGGCTGGGTACACGCTTGATGAGATTGCTGGGTCTGCAGTTGTCAGCACTGGGATTGCAGCGAAGATCCCGGATGATTCCATCGCCAAGGTTGACCTCTTCGCGAAGAAGAAGCTCGATGTACATGGATGGATCCCGACGTTTGAAACCCAGCCGCTTTCTCTCCAGGCCGAGCTCACTGCTGGCGGCTCTCTTTATACGAAGCTGGCCGTTGCGGTCAGTCTGGAGGTTCTCGGTGAGTCGCATGAAACCTTGCTAGAACGCGGCTCACGTTGGAACAGATGAGGATGGCGTAAACGTCGATGTCAACTTACAGTTCCCAAAATTGACGATTCAAGTCAGCGGCGGTTATGACGCCAACGGCTTTTGCAACGCTGATCCATTCGGTGTTTCCCTCTCCGTGTCTCTTGGAGCTGAACTTGAACTTGAAGGCTGGGCCGAGTTCGAAGGCAAACGGAAGACCCTTTTCGAGGTTGACCTCTACGAGAACGACCAGATCTACCAATTCCCTGTTCTCTGCGTCGGGCTCGGCAGCGATAACCTAAAATCATGTAGCGCCATGATCGAAGCAGACGATCTGGAATGGTACAACGCGGAGACCAAGGGCGATGACGCCGCCGCCGCACGTTTGGGACGCCAGATTATCCGGACTCTGCCATGGTTGCACCCGAGCGAGCGCCGTTCAATTCTTGCGAAGAGAGACGCTGGAAGAGACCCGTATTATCTGAAATGTGACAGCAAACCCAAACAGCACCCTATCAAGATGAAACATTACCCTAAGGTGTTGGACCTAGCCGCAAAGTATGCGAGCACTAGTCGGGACCTGATCATGTTGTCCGGCATCGATCCGTGTGGGGACGACGAATTCGCTGACTGCACCGTGGACCACTGGACGATGACCGCTGGTCATGATGACAGTATAGTCACAAAGGATAAATGGGACAGTAAGTCACATTGAGCTATCGTAGCTTATGCGCACTAACCAGTCAGGTGAGCACATCTATGAGGGTGGCTGGTTGAGAGATTTTTTGGATCACCTATATGACAAGTACTTCCAGCCGCAGGATGCGGCCGGAGCTTGTAATACAGTGATCGCAATATTCAACATTGGGAGCAGCGGCTACATGGATCAGCTCCTCGAACAGGTGGGCACGGATTCGAACTACGACTACACGATGACCGTCTTGGCTGAGAAGGAGAACCAACTTAAGCACCGCGTGAGTCTCGTGTTCCCCAATTACTCATTGCCAAACCCTCCCGGCGCTGACTTCCATCATAGTTCTTCAGCGCCAAGCAAATCGATCGCATTGCACAAATGAATCCAAATCCAAACGTCAAGCTCTGCAGGATTGGTCGCATTATCAACGCTTGCCAATATCTGATGCACGACAGTGTGCAGAACGGTCTCAAGAACAGCATTGCAGGGTTTTCTGCCGGCTCTTCCACCTTTCCCGGCATATATGGCATATTGTAAGCCCTCGTTTATCCTCTCCATGCTCTATAGATCTCTAACACAAGCTTGCAGCCAGCAAATGGACAACGATGCCACCATCTGGCAAACGCACACTAAGCCAGCTGACTTCCCGGGCTTCGCCGCTGAGTTCAAAGCTTGGTTCATCGACCTGTACGGCCTAGGCATCGGCAAAGCTCAGGCACAGCTTACGGACTATGCGTATCAAGTCGTGCATTTGGATGACTTTGACAATATGTTCGATGCAGACACGAGAAAGGCGCTGGAGAGCATCGCACAGGCGGACGTCGAGAAGTGGTGTAAGAACAATCTGAAGTGGGCGTAGGCAAGTGGGAGACCTTATGTCCTAGGTTAGTTCGGCTGGTCCAGGGCATATCATCAGCTTCCTTCAGGGCTTTCTACTATTCTCACTAGCAACTAAAAACTCGTGTATATCACATACTGAAGCTTAGGGGGACACAAATCAAGTTCGTGTGATTGGTCCATGGATCGCCTGGTTGGGGGAGTTGATCTCCATAAGTGAATCTTTCTCACCGGAAGCTTCCGCCCGATCCGATCCAAATCCCTGCGTTCTTGATAGCCCTCTCACTCGACTATTCAGCGCTGCTACTGAAACCTATTACCCACAACCAAAAACCCAGCCTCCAGGTAAGTTGCGGCCTGTGACGAGGACCTTGCCTTGCGCTGACCCATTGAGCGCTTAGGAATCTGCCGCCATGCAGCTCCTCAATTGCCCGCCGGAAATCTTCCAGCACATCATCGATGCTCTGGTAACGGGGGTCGGCGTGCTGGAAGCAATGCTTCTTCGGGAAGTTTGCCGTAAGTTTCCCCAGCCCGCATACAGAACGACCGTCATTTCGACTGACACTGGCGTGCAGGATCCTTCAACGAGGAGATCATCCACAACATCGTCTCAAAGCGAGCCGGGAACTTGATTCGGGCGACTGTGCGGGGTTTTCCCTGGCACGACGTTGTCAAAGTGGTTGCTGGCCATGTGCTCCTCTATCGTTCTCAGTCGCGTCGCTACTCGGATAAGCCCTTCCATCGTGTGATCGTGAACATGGTTGAATATGCGACGCAAGAGCTGGGCCTGAAGCGGGGCCGTGAGAAGGAGATGTGTGCACTCAAGATCTGTCGGAGCATCGCCAAGTGCATGGAGTATCGTGAGTTGCTGGATTTTCTGAAGGATCCAGAGCGCACTCCTGCCAGGACTCCAATGATTTCGAGCGTTGGACACCCAGAAAAGATAGCTGCGGCCGTCTTCGCAGGTGCTCCTTATATGGCGCAAGCCTTGATCGTTGAGGCGCCAGAATCGTCGTGCTCCTTGCTCTTCCGCAACCCCTTGATCAACGCCATCATCCTCGGCTCTATGGACACGGTGGATGCGGCTCTGGAATGCGTTGCAACAGACGATGATAGCGCACGGCTCCGATGCAAAGGCCTTGTCTCCGTGGAGCCTGGGTTCGAGCTTGTGGATTCCATCCGGACGGCCATGGTGCACAACCAGCTCAGCATCCTCAACCAGTTGCTCGACTTCCGCAACAAGTATTTCGCCAATTTCAAGCGGCGGGCGTACGATACTCTCCTCAGCTCCGCGCTTCGTACCCGCTCGGAGCAGATTATCGAGACAATCCTCACGACCCCATTCGAATGCAGAAAGCGCATCACGCGGACGACCTACAACTCCGTCTTCAAGCTAGCGCCGACAGAGACAATCAAGTACATACTCGACAAGGGGATGATAGACCCTGCTTACAAGTATCCCCATATGTCAGCTCTCATCTGTACTATCCGAGCAGGTCGCCTGGACCTAATCAACACGGTGATCAAGAAGGGCGCTGACATGGAGGGCTCGATTGCGAAGCCGGGCGGAGGTAGGATGTATCCCCTCATAGCGGCAGCAAACGCGCGTCAGAAGGATATCTTCCAACTGCTGCTGGATCGTGGGGCGCAGGTTCCAGCTCAGTCGTTCTGGCCCGCGAACGGGACTGCTCGGGCGTATTTGGAGGACGGCCTTCGGCAGCAGGATCTGAAGGACATCAGGATGGGCCGCCGCCCGAGGTCGAACTTTCCTCCATACTCCTAGAGCTGGGTCGGTATCGCTTTCCGGGTGCTTGGTATAACAGTCGGTGCATGGAGTGCGAGTATGTAATGTAATCTCGACGAGCCGAATCGAATACTACTTGAGGCGGTTGTTTTGCGCCGTTCAAACGATCGCCGATAACCTAGCGCGATAGCAAAATCGTCGAGCTCTTCAACAGCCTCAGGAGCGAGTAGTTGTGGTAGTTGACGGGGTGCAAACGCAGCCCAGGAGCTTGATTCTTTCTGCTGTCGTCGGCTAGACGGGAAGCGGCATAGCGCCGTACCAAACAATCCGTCACGCTAACCATTCTTCTCAGAACACTTCACAATACATGAGACACAATGGAGCATATGCAGCACGCACACAAATTTGGCATCCAGCCAAGGCGTCACCATCACGTCTGCCATGCGCTTTAAGGCTCCATTGCTTCGGAAATTTTCTGCAACTCTCTGCGACGTCTGACCAATCAGCAACGTGCAGCCCTTCACTGCCAAGCCAGTGCGCCCAGCCACGACAAACGGAGCTCCAGCGGCGAGAAGCTGCGTTCTGTTGCTATTATGAGCTTGATGCAGGTACCCGTTAATTATTGTTGCATGTTTTTCTGCCCGGGCTTGCCCTCATTTCCCGTTCCCGCACACTGCTCGACCGCCATCAGTTCACATCATCACTTCCACACGACACTACCTCCGCATCTACGCCTTACCCCGAACCGGCCCTCAGCCCGTCTAAGAGAAGCATTCGCCTTCTCGCCATCAGCGTTCGCTCGCAGACACCGCTATTCGCTCCCACTAGGCTCCAACCTCCATTGAGCTCCACAAGTGAATGACCCTACATCACCGCGATACGCTCCCACCACTCCCTTTACGCAATAGCCCCAGCCTCCCCATTTATTATTGTTCGCGCACTGCCAAGACCTTGCTCGACACACTTTTTCGCCCTCGCCCTCAAAAACTTCTTCCAACCTTCCACCAACGCTCCACCTCCGTTGCACTCGCACAACACCTACTAACCTTCCACCCACACCGCAATTTCAATTGCAATCTCAACTCCTTCGCGGCTCCCGTCAGTATCGCATCAACTTGACACATAAATCGATCGAGAGCAGCTTTTAAAACGTGGCAACCATGCCGAAGGCTGCTACTTCGGGCAAGAACGCCACTGCATCGGACAACGTCTTCGCAGCGCTCTCTGATCCGTAAGAACCTCAAACCCACATCTCGTATGCACTGCTAACAACTTTTCAGTCCGAAGGCTCAATCCGAGAAGACTCAACCCGAGCCAGGAACTCTCACGAGGGGCCAGCGTGCACGCCGCAACAAGAAAGCAAGGCTCGCGGCTGAGAAGGCCGCCTCGATTGCCAGCTCTGTTGCTCCTACTCCTACTATTGAGACACCTGAGCCGGCCAAGGATGGCATCCAACTCGGGAACCTCTTCCCCGGCGTCAAGGTCATCATGCTCAACCGACGTCGCTTTAAGGAGGAACCAATGCAGACTCGTCCTGTCGACAGGATCGGGGGACTTTACAGCGACAATGTCAACGGCCAGTTCGACAGCCAGTTCGCCGATACGGCGAATGTTCTGCGCCTCACCGAAGCCGAGCAGGTGCACTACAAGAACTTCGCTGCCGCTGCCAATGCTTCGGGCAAGAAGCTCACCAACAAAGCCGAGAAGTCTGACAAGGCTAAGGCCACTTCACCAAAACAGCCAGCCGCACAGGTTCTTAGCCTGACCGACGTCGACAAGGCAACTGCGTCGAAGAAGCCATGCGCTCCAGTTACCAAGACCGTAACCAAGAGCACCATCACCCCTCCTACGTCCGCTGTCCAGCATTCTCGCTCGGCCTCCCCTCCAGCCAATATGGCCGGTGCACCATCCTATAGCAAGGTCGCCTCCTCGCCGCCATCCAAAAACTCTGCTGTGTCGCTTCACAAGCCTGCTGCCGGCTCCATCCCCAAGTACGCCCGTGAGCGCTCTGACTCCACCGAATCCAACGAAACTGTCACTACAGACGACCTTAAGCTCAAGAAGCGTGCGTCCAAGCAGAAGGCAGTCGTTGACGCCGATGGCTGGACTACTGTCCCCGCTGGAGAAAAGGACGACGTCAAGGAACACTCCCGTCGCCAAAGCACCTCATCGTCCTCGAGCAACAACTCCTTCGACGCGCTCAAGGACACTGAGGCCATTGACCCCGTTGCTCTAAGCCAGAAGCTCGCCGCTGGCAAGAAGAGCAAGAAGGACACCAAGGGCCCTGCCCCCCAGACGCCAGCGACTCCACCCACGGATTCGCGCAAATCCTCGTGGGCCAAGGTGGCCTCCTCCCCGCCAAAGCCCTCTGCCTCCACTCCAGATCCTACAACGGCGCCGGCTCAGCCCAAGCCTACTTCGCCCAAGCCCTCAAAACTAGAGGATCAAAGGGTCCCCACCGCGGCCGACTTCCCGGCCACCTTCCCATCGTCGCCCCCGAAAACGGTATCGGTGCCGGCAAAGTCCTACGCCGCCGCCACTGAGAAACCGGTGGTGTCTCTACCCAAGGCCCCAGAAGTGCGCACCATCACCATTAAGGAGGCGAAGCCCAAGAAGGGCAAATCAAAGGCCAAAAACAATGCCGCCGCCTGCAAGGCCGAGCCCAAGGCTGCTGAGGATACCCAGGCTGTCTCCACTCCCGCCACTACAGCGGAGGAGCAGGTCAGTGCGGTAATCCAGCAGTCCGTAGACGAGGTCACGAACCTCACGCGCCCGCATCGCGCCTTCCTCCTCACTGGCCCCAAGATCACCATCCACGTGCGTACTGACAAAATTAAAGGCGTCTCCAAGCGTTTCGCCATGGCCGCGTCCCCCTTCCTCAACGGCTACTTCTCCGTGAACCCAGAGTCGCTCGACTGCTACCTCCCCCCCACCTCCCGGGTCTCCGTCGAGGCCGTCCGGACACTCCTCATCGACTGGCCCGCCAGTACCCTTGACGACTTCGAGATGCCGCTCGTCCCCCTCTACGCTGGCACCTTCCACGAGAAGTTCGCCTCGCACGTAGCGCTCTTGCACACCTCCCGCGCCTTGGCCATGTGCCAGTACACCTTCAATATCCAGGCTGCCGTGATGGAATATCTCGCGAACCAGCTCCCCTCATACGCCGAGATCAAGACGGTAGCCAAGATGCGCACGCACGACCGGGATCCCATCTGGACTAAGATGATCAATCATCTTACGCATATGCGCTTCCGGGGCCAGATTCCTGACGCAGAGGAGTTTGGCATGTGGTTGGAGCAACACAAGGAGATCAAGGATGCGATAGATAGCGCTGATAGGTACTTTGCTAGTCGCAATAGCTTTGGGAAGTATAGGGCGCCTAAGATGATGAAGGCGGATGGTGTGGTTAAGGGTGGCTAGGCGGTTGCTTGTCTACGGTTTTCCTTTGCTCCAATTTGCTAGGTGGTGCTTGGTAGGAGTTAGGTCAGCATGGGGGCATATGGCTATGGCGCTGGGTTGGTCTTCGTCAAGATACCCCAATCTCTTTTCTCTCTTATGGGTAGCATAGCTGGGACGCTGAATCAATCCAAGGTCTTAAATACTTACATGAGTGCTCTTCGGGCCCCATCACGGTCTCCTCCTTGTTACTGTGTCTCCCTCACCACGCGGGGGAAGGATTTACTCTTCCCCCTCTCCATGCTCAGCTCCCTTAACAGCCTAACATGTGCCTCCAAGCCTCTCTTGACCTGCTGTACATCTAGCCCACTTCTCGCCTCTCGCACGCCCTTGGAGTCCCTCTTCACTCCAGTCTCCTTACGCGGACAGCCCTCATACACTCCCGCACCTAACACAATATCCTTCGATCTCGCCGTGAACTCCTCGACATCTTGCACAAAGTCTTCTACGACCACGTTAGCCTTCTCCGGAATAGTGACAGACATGCAACATACCCCAGCTCACGGCCAAGCTTCTGAGGTCCCTTCTCACCTTCTCTCTAGCTTCTCTGCGCTCTCCAAGCTCCCACTGTACGAATGGGTCCTTGGTCTGTGGGTGGCCTGGCTCGTCCAGCGTCGGCGAGTGGAGGCGTTGCGTCGTGGTGCGGGAGACGAGTTGCCTGTACTCCACTGTTGGACTTGGACTGGGGTCTTTTATTGCAGGATGGTCCTGCGTGGCCATTGGAACCGGTGCGTGACGTCCCACTGGCGTCCTGGTGTGTGACACGAGTAGGCACAGGTAAAGTCTATCGGTGGAGGCACGCTGCTGCGTGGAAAGATGGCCAAAAGTAACGAGCAGGCAGCTGTGTTAGTTGCCTAGAATAGCAGACACATCATACAAATGGCCAAACGTGTTTGAACTTTTCGTATTCACTGAAAGAGCACAGCACTCTGTCCACGAATGCCTTCCTACGGCCCTACCAAACGACCAGATGCTTCAAGATTCCCGGCAACATCGCCAGACCCCAATGCCGAGAAGCGCGTAGCAAGACGTGACCAACATCGGAAAGCCATACCAAATACCCCCAGAGCTTCCAGCTCCTCGGCCTGAGCGGTACAGAGAAGTATATACAAGAATGGTAAAACGGATTCGCAGGGTCAGATCAGGTCATGATCGTCGAACCCAGGGTATGAGACACGCGCCGAGCCAATCTGGCGTGCCATGAAGAAGACAATACAAAATAGCAATTACACAGGAGGAAGATGATGGACTAGAAAAAAGACATTAGCACGACCGCCGTAATGCAGTCGGTATTAAGGACAGTATGTGGGTGAGTCTGGGTATTTGCAGCGCAACACGCAGGTTGCAGTCGGAGAATCGCCGGGTATGCAAACTGGGGACCATCCGCTGGAATATGAAAATAGTGAAGGAAAGCGATGCAAGGTGATTCTACGCACGCGCGTGCTCGTCGTGATATGGTGACGCGGAAATGACAGTATAGAAGTACAAAATGGGAGTGTGGGATCGTTAAACATTTTCCGTGAACCGAGAACTTCGCGAGCCATCGTGTGACGGGTGCGATCGACCGAGGGTGCCCCGCGGCGGTAAGTCTGGGTTGGGCGTCACCGGAGGGCTTAGTGTGGAGCCTCCTCCATTCCGCGGAGGGCCGCCGAAGGGCATATCTTCGGGGTGGTGGATCACAGGTGTCCGTGCAGGACTCGGCATCACTCTCTCCGTTGTGCCCATGGCGCCAGAGCTGGAGGGCTCATCCGTGTCCTTGCCAAAGTCCTTGGGTACGACGCCAGGACCGCCGTAGAGACCTTTGTCGTCTCGGTAGAAGGAAGAGCCTGACATGGCTGTCTCTCCACGAGCGACTTGTTCGGAAGTCATTCCTTCGCTGAATGCTGAGGGCAGCTTGCGACCGGAAATGCGCTGGAAACTTCGTTCGCCCGTGCCACTGCTTTCCACAGTCGATCTTGACATACCCGAAAAGCGATTGAGGAAGGATGGAGGGATGAAGCTCGCTCGCGCGCCACTCTGCGCCATGGGCTGGTTGTCGGTGTCTCCGTCGCCGGTCAGCTGAAGCGCGCCGCCGCGCCCCTTACGCTTGTGTCTCCTGATGAGGAACAGAAGGACGAGCAGTAGCAGCGCGGCACCGGCAAGACTGCCAAAGACGGTACCGACAACTTTAGAGGTGCCAAGAGGCGTCGAATCATCGGTGTTCGCACCCGACGCAGCAGCAGTACTCGTTGAGCTGGGGGAAGGAGCAGTGGGAGCTGGATTGGCTACGCCACCTCCGCCTCCCCCACCCGCGGACGACGCGGACGGGCTAGGCGATGGTGAAGTGGCAGATGACGAGAGTATGGATGTCGTTGATGTGCGAGCGGTTGAGGGTGTGGATCGAGTTGACGATCTGGTGGAGCTTCGAACAGATGTGCTATTAGATGATGAGTAGAACGTTGCAGCTGTCGTTGTACCTGATCAGGATTAGCCAAAAGGGTATACTGTATCGTCTACCATGTCACTTACTCGCTATCGTCGAATTGAAGCCGGATATTGACGCAGAGGCAGACGGAAACGCAGTGGGCAAGAGAGTGTCCGCTATTGACGCCGTCAGTGATATGGTTGTGGAGCCCGAGGGTGATCCGAATGGAAACACAGGCACCGCGGGGACGGTCAAGTCGGAGGGAAAGGCGGGCACGGATGGAACTACAGGTATGGGATCCGTTGGGAACGGTGGCACCTGAGGCAGCGTAGCCGTCACCGTCTCTTGTCCCACTATGTTCCCCAATGAGTCCAGCGTAGCAACCACTTCGACGGCGAGAGTCAAGATGTTTGGCTGTTGCCGCGCCTCATGGCGATGGAACATGCGATGGTCCCTTCCCATGACGGCGCGCCCTCTCTGCTCTCGGATCAGCAGGGGCTCGTTTACGTCGTCCTGCCGCACTCGGTCCTCTTCCTCGTCTACTGCTCTTCCTGGTGTGGCCTCTCGGCGCAAGGGAACGTCCTGGGCCAAGTGGCGGTAACGCAAATCAACTCGTGATATTCTGGACGGTAAGGCTTTCTTCTCCATAAGGGGTCGGAATGGCCAACGCTAATGGCGCGCGACAGATGCTCTTGGAGACTTGGGTGTGGCGAAAACGATTTCGTGGGGGGGGCATGGGTCCAAGAGAGGGGCGAAAGTTGGATTCTGATGTCGGTATTGATACTAATGAGTGGACGTGGAGGCTTGAGCTCGTTGCAAAGTCCAGTCAATGGATCTGGTGGTGTCTATGGTGGTGAGGGAGCGTGGGAAGCGAATGCAACGCCAGATGACCTGGCAATGGAAGGAGCGACCTGCACAAGGAAGTCAGCGATCAGCAGGTTGCAGGTAGAGGCATGGCCATGACATGTACGCACCGGTTAGCAGACCAGCATGCACTCCGCTATAGTGGTAGGCGCTGGCGGGCAATTCTGGCGAGTGGGCGCGCTGTGTGCGAAAAGGCGGCTCTTTATTGCAGACAAGACGTGGTCTGCTGCTGTGCGATGTGCAACGGGAACGGGTCTGGGTCGGGGCACGGCGTGGTGGTGTCGCGGGGGCTCCTCGGGGTCGATTGGCACTTCAGCACGCGGTCCTGGACTCGCTCGCTCCAGACCGTGCCGGCGCTGGAGACGGGAATTGTCGTCGACGTCGCAGCGGAGGTCGGAGGTGGTGAAGAGAGCGCAAGCAGCAGCAGCCTTGAAAAGACGGCGAGCCTCTCCTGTTGGGGGGAGCAGCCAATCAGGGGGCTGGTGGGCGATACCCCGGCCGCGCAAAGGAAATTTGAGCGTGCCGAGAATAGCAGGGACCCACCCTCTCACGATATCGTGCCGTGCGTGCGCTGACGAAGGAGCCGTCGTCCCTTTGGCGATAGCACGGCGGTGTTAAGATGTTTCGCGGCGAGGCCTGTTTGTTTGCACGGCTGCGGGGATGCGCATCGTGTTTCGCTGGCTCCCCATCAATCATTATGCTGGCGGCCGGTCCGCTGTTTCTTCGCCGCGGGCGGTCGGCAGGAGCCATGTGTTTGCAGGCGCGCCGTTTCTTAGCGCCGCCTCTGCACCGGACTGGCACGCCCACGGCACCACACAGGCATCGGGCACTTGATGATGCCCGACATGCATCTGACCTCTCTCCCCTTTCCTGCGCGAAGCTTCGCCCTGCCGTTTGCTGCGCTCCATAGTCCCATTCGACGCCGTCAGCCTGAGGGCTCATTTGAGCGGCCGTCACCATCGACAAACCACAAGCAATTTACCGGCTGTGCCACAAATTGGAAGGCCAAGCTTCCAGAAAGGGTCGCAAGGCCGGGGTATCAGAGCACTCAGAAATGAAGGCAACCCTAGCCGCTAGCATCACGTGTAGCCTCATATCCTTCTGGCCATTCACTTTCCGCGCGCAGCATCGCGCCCTGACCATCTCTTGTCGAAGAGCTGACGTCGGTTCAACAGGGCCAATGCTAGTCAGGAACGCTGCAAGCCCGTTGAAGACGCCAAAACCAATGAGACTTTGGCGGCGGAAAAAGGAATCGCCGACGCGAAACCCTGAGTGAGGGGCAAGGCATGACGACAGCCAGGCCAGAAACTTGAGGCTGCGAGGCCCACCGTCTGTCACTGCTCCTCGAGCTCCAGGCCACACCTTCACTCTACGTAGCTTGTTTGCGCCCACGCCCCAGCCCACGCGCAGCCAACCCAACGTCGCATCCACAAATATCGTGTTTCGGCGTAGGTGATCAGGCTTACGTACTCCCAGTCATATGGCACGTTTGGTGTTCCCATCTTGCCCCTTGATGGAGTCCAAGTTGCGATAAACACCTCAGCCACTCATAGCGCCTCTGGGGATGACGTCGCCACAACAGGAAGGGACGATCCGTAGCGGTGGCCATGTAAACGAAACACCTGCCCCGCCGGCGCTGCCGCCACGGCCAGCCCATAATATCGACAACTCCCCGGACCCTTCTCTTACTGCAATGGCTTCATATGACCCGCGATCCTCATCTACCCAATCCCTGGTCCCGAATGCCGAAGACCAGGCCGGCCGGCGAAGGCTATTGTTAGTCTATATACATGGCTTCATGGGCGACGAGACCAGCTTTCGGAGCTTTCCAGCCCACGTCCATAATCTGGTAGCCATTACTCTGGCAGAGTCGCACGTCGTCCACACAAAGATTTATCCAAAATACCGCTCTCGATATGCGCTCGAAATTGCACGCGACGACTTCTCCAAGTGGTAAGCTGGTTGCCGACGGCGCTTTCCGAAGACATCTCACTAATTGTTGCCCCAGGCTGGCACCTCACGAGGATCCGTGGACTGACGTGATCCTTCTGGCCCACTCCATGGGAGGCCTTGTCGCCGCCGATATTGCGCTGGTATTCCGACATCGCATCATCGGCACAATAAACTTCGATGTGCCCTTTGTGGGAATGCACCCCGGCATTATCAAGGCTGGCCTGGGGAGTATCTTCAAACCATGGCCGACTCCAGACGAGGACCCTTCACAGCCTTCGGACGTACCCGGCAAGCCGCCGAGCAGGATCAATACGCTGTTCAACCCCAAACCCTCCGATCCCAACTTCAACCCCTCATTCTATAATGATGTCCATCTACCAGTTCGTAAAGGTTGGGAGAACACTCTTCACTGGCTGAATAAACACTCCAATGGCATCATATCAGCTTCGAAATCACTGGTGAAGACCCATATCGAATTTGGCGGTGCAATGGCAGACTACCCTGAATTGAAGGAAAGATACGCGCGAATTCGCGCTTTGGAAGAAGATGATGAGAGAAAGAGACAGTCTGCGTTTCCAGAACTCCGCTCACCGCCACGGATACGCTTCGTCAACTACTGTACGTAACTCGTGGGTACGAAGTGCATGTCCATTTCCCCACTTCTCGGTCTAAGACAATGTCTGATGCTGACTTCGTACCCGCGACTTCAGACACAGCGAGCACAGGGAGACCCAAGAAGCCGAAATCGCCTTCACCGTCACGGCCAGGTAGTCGATCGGACGTTTCGCAGCACCATGAAGAGAATATGAGCAGCCACGCTTCATCCTCACAGCTGGCCCTGGACACTCATCACCGAGCAGCTACACCACGGATTTCTGTCGAAGAGCACCGAGAAAATGAGGTTGTTCCAGTTACTCCAGAAGCCCCACCTTCCGCAACGAGTCCTCCAGGTACGACTCAGCCTGAGTTACCGGAGATCCCACCAATGCCACAGGAGCCACCACTCGTCGATCTGGCACAATATACCGATAAGACTCAGCAGCGAGTAGCCGAGAAGGAGCACGAACAGGCCTTGAAGGAGTATCAACAGCAGGTCAAAGCGCGAAACAAGGTCGTAAAAGAGCGTTCTAAGCTGGAGGAGAGGATAAGAAAGCAGACGGAGAAGGCTCAAAAGGGGAGGTCACAAAAGCCAGGGAGCGGTGGCAAATCGCAAACCAAGAGCGGGACCGCAGACAGGGTCGAGGACCTTGACGAAGAGCTCGGCGCCATGCAGCTGGGTAACGCAAATCAAAGCAACGCGAGTCCATACGGTAACTACGACTTCTCCCGCAGCATAATCATAAATTCACCGGACCAAGAAGGTCACGGTCTGAACGCCCCGACCTCCTACACAGATTCCACGTACACTCTCGACACCGTACCCACGACAGAATCGCAGGATTCAGCATCTCCGCCCAAAAAGAAGAGACTTAGGAAGTTTTGCATGCTGCCCCCAAAGGATGCTCACGGAAACAAGGATCCGACATGGATACGCGTTTTCATGGAAGGCGTCGACGAGGTCACTGCGCACACGACCTTGTTCTTCAAGAGTGACGCGTACGAACGCCTTGTTGGGGATGTTGGCGCGCGAATCGAGGATTGGGTCGGAGAGGTCGACAGTTTGAGGCTTGTAAAAGACATGCAAGGTCTCCCATAAGCGCGTCTATCTTGAGCAAAGTATAATTTTGGCATGTGCGTCACATTTTTGCATACCCTTTAGCGCAGTGACAGAAACGGGAGCATTGGCGAGAATGGGAGATTTGAGAATAATGTTAGGCACGCGCAAGCCTCTCGAGGGCAAACAGCACTCAGAATACTCAGGATGCTACTTTACAGCCTCCCTTCTACAAGGCCCAAGTGCATCCATAGTGGGTTTTAAACTCCTCGCGCATGACATCCGTCGCTATATTCCACACCGTTTTCGACCGCACATAGACCCTCAAGCCATGTACTTGGTCCATCTACCCCGTCCAAGAGAACGTCCCACCCGCCCTTCGCTCGCCTCCAAATACCGCCATCGCCCAAACGCCTACGCTAGCTCCAAAGCCTGCACTCGTTGCCAGCATGCCATGTACTCCCACATACCACAGAAAGCCAATATCAAACCATGCAAACGCCAACAGCCCTAGGAGCTTGACGACCACCTCGCTTCCACGAATGGCCTGGTTGAAGTCCTCCACAAACGGCACCTTTGTTTGATTCCGCTCGTTCCAGAATCGCGCCATGTGCGTGCGGGCTGCCACTGCTACGAGCGCATTAAAAGCCGCGATGGATATGAGGGTGGTGGGGTCGGATAGGTAGACGATGGCGGTAGCGGAGAGGGCAGATAGTATGAGCTGTGAGAAGTGTTAGTATGTGGTTAGAATGTAGAGTGAGGCAGGGACGGGTCGGAGGCGTACGGTCAAAGTGCCGCTCGTCTGCGTAGTGCGCGTCCTGTGCAGCCGTTGCGCCGCGGTGTTCGACCACTCCGCTGCTTTCTCAGAGCGCTCTTCATAGCGTCGTAACCGGCTGATGTTGTGGTATGACAGGTAGAGGCCATAACCTGACATGGCGAGGAGGTAGATCTGCGGGGTGAAGGTGTGGGGCGCCATTTTTGCGGTTCCTTAGGCTTGGAAGTGTTGGGAAATGAGAAGCAGAAGAATATACAAAACGTACGCTTGGAATGTCAGGGAATGGGAGAATGTGCCCAACGGCCGGTCGACGTCATCGCTGTCCATGCCGCCCCGTACTCGCTTCGCTTAGCCCAGGTACCATACCGCCCTGCCAGAAACTTTCCTTTCTTTCTACCCCTCCAACATACTCCAATCCCCGCCCGCCGCACCAAGCATGTCTCTGCCCACGCACCTCGATCCCTCCGAGCTTGGCACGAAAAGCTACTGGGACACCGCCTACACGACCGAGCGCAGAAACTACGCATCAAACGCCGAAGACGAAGGGACAATATGGTTCAGCGACGCGGGCGCGGAGGAGCGCATGCTGTCTTTCCTCGAAGATCTTGCTGATGAGGGGGCCCTGCATAAAGGTACCACAGAGGGCGATGGTGAGCAGGATAGGAAAGAAGCGACGCGCTTCCTCGACCTCGGCACCGGCAACGGCCATCTTCTTTTCGCGCTACGAGAAGACGAATGGACGGGTGAGCTGGTTGGCGTGGATTACGCGGCGCAAAGTGTTGCTCTCGCCAGCCAAATCCGGGAGGCCAAGGGCGATGCGTACGCCGACATACAATTCCACGAATGGGATATCATCAATGCGCAACCTGGTCCATGGCTAGGCTCTGGCTTCGACGTCGTGCTCGACAAGGGGACATTCGATGCCATCTGCCTGTCGCAAGAGACGGACACACAGGGACGTAGGATATGCGAGGGATACAGAGAAAAAGTAGAGCCACTGGTTAAAAAGGGCGGGAGACTACTGATTACGAGCTGTAATTGGACTGCTGATGAGTTGAGAGGGTGGTTCGAGGTTGATGGAGGCGCGCTGATGTATGAGAACAAGGTCAAATACCCAAGCTTTACGTTTGGAGGCAAAGAAGGTAGCAGTGTTTGTACGCTGTGCTTCAGGAAGAGGTGAGGAATATGTAAGGGTGCGATGCATCTACAAATCGCTCTCGCCGAGAGCAGGAGTATTGGGCGCCGTCTGCATGACACAATCATGTCTGCTCCAGTCATTACGACGAATGCGCCCGCCGCAGCCTCGCAACCACCAGCCACTTCTTTCGCTCGCCGATGTCCTCCCTCCCGCCGTCCCGCTCCGTCGCCCACTCGCGCCGCTTCCCCTCTGCATTCATCTCAAATATGTCTTCAACTTCTAACCCGACCTCCGGTACTACTTCCTCGAAGAACGCCGCCACCTTGGCGCGTCCCGTATGAAACCCCGCTATGACGAATATCCTCGATCTAAGCTCGGGGGAGAGGAAGTGCTGCATGGACCGCGCGAGCTTCTCATGTTCATGTGGCAACCATAAACAGTCCGCGGCCAGTATGCGTGTGTAGCGGCCGACGTGTGTGGTTGCGAGATCGGTGAGATCGCCCCATGGATGGCCATGTATAGCCAACATAGACCGCTCGTTAATAGTCAGGTTAGTCGACACATTGGTTTCGAGCGTGGCCAGAATTGAGGGCGCCGGGTAATCTGTTATCATGACCTGTGCGGCGTGGAACGTCAGCGCCCGAGGAGGAAGTGAAGATGGCACATACCTCCTCAGCGCCAGCGACAAGGCTCATGATACCGCCTAATCCAACCCCTAACGTTGTGCCATCAGCCTTTTCTTGTGTTGTCGGTGCATGTGGTTGGCGTCTACGCACCTGCTCCCAACTCGAGTACCTTGTGGCCTTTTACGCTCCACCTTTCCTCTTCTTCAGGGCTGACCCACCATTCCCCATTGTGCCATGTGGTGTCCTCATCGTCCTCGCACTCCCCTTTCAGGGAATTCGCACCCACATCGACTCCACTGTCTCGATAGCCTGCGCCCGAAGGCGGGGCTTCCTTCAGCTCCCGCCCTCCCACCAGCTCGCCCATCAAGACTCCCGCATTCCAAAGGTAATGCGCAAACCTCTTCCTCTCCTCCTCGCCATTGAAATCCGCTGTCCTCAGCTCTATTTCCTTGTACTTTCGATTCGACGGTCGGTATATTATGCGTGTGTCGGGTTCAGTATCGCCATGTGGAATCTGGAGATCGTCGGCGAAGATGCTGCCGATGGTCGAGCTGAAGATGTCTTCTGGAGCGGGATCGAAAGAGTCGGGATACACCAGGCGAATGAGATGCGGGAGGTACATCGATTGTGCGCGAATGAGCTGCCCGTTGGACAGTTGGGATCGTGTTGGTGGCGCACGAGCAGGGTATTGGCTGGGATGACCCATTTATCCCCCGCGAGGTCGGAGATTGCGGCTATAGTGTTAGCGCGATCGAGCTCCTTCCGTCGCATCATGACGTGTGGCGTTACTTCATCAGACCAAACAACCGCGCCTCTCGCGTTGCTCACAGCAAGCAAGCCACAACAGAATTTCATCTTGTACAACAAATTTACTGTCTCCATTCAGAATCCCCGCATAAGCCGTCGCACTATCATGTCATCGCCGTCCACCTTCAAAATCCGGCGGCGTACCACCTGCTCTCGTACCTACATACCGTTCCACATCGTGGCACAAAGTACTGACCGATTCCACAGCTATGGCACCCTCCTTGGCTCCACCCTCTTCCAGTCCTTCATCGCTGGCATAATCGCCTTCCGCGTCCTCCCCCGCCCACAGTTCTCCACCCTCCAAAAGCACACGTTCCCCGTCTACTTTACGCTCCAAACGATAACCCCTGCCATCATGCACCTCACGGTCCCTACTCGGCTCTCCTCTGCGACCTCTATTTTCGACGCGCTCACAGAGTCTAGCCTAGCGACGTGGTTGATCAGGACAATGGTTGTGGCGGGATTAATCAATTGGGCATACGTGGGACCGCAGACGACGGAGATTATGAAGTTGAGGAAACATCAGGAGACGAGGGATGGGAAGAAGAGCTATGATGCGGGACCGCATAGTAAGGAGATGCAGGCGCTGAATAAACAATTTGGGATTTTGCATGGGGTGTCTAGCTTGGTAAACTTGGTGGGATTCGGGGCTATGGTCTGGTATGGATTTTTGTTGGCAGAGGGTTTGGCTGCGTAGATAAAGAAAGCATTTGAGCGGTTTTGGGGAGAGAAGAATGGTAGACGACGTGGGGCAGTCCAGAGTCGACGGCAGAAAGAAATTAGTAGCCCACAGAAGTGAATAAACGAACAACGTGAACAAGTATCGCTGGGAGTATACACGGCACGGGATCTCGGACGAGTCTACGCCTATATACTTGGCTCCGTTCGGCCTCGCTCCCAATGAACGCTTCAGATAGCAATGGCCCGTCTAAACGACGCAATTCGCACTGATCGACACGACCTCCATGACTGGTCATTACCCATGTCCAGCACCCCGTGCCTCGGCAGCGTCCATCTCAACAGGAGGCCCAGGGACGATGCGTACGCCCTTCGAATCGATCTCTACCCACTGCGAAGATCCATCCTTTTCGGCCCGCCATTTCCCCGCGAAGAATCTCTTCACGACTGAGCTGTGCTCGCCTTCCTCTCTGGCGTGTCTGAATGCTCCTGGCCAGTGCGCTTTCTCCAGACGACAATAAAGAAACCCGGGGCTCCAAGGAATAACGCTCCAAGAGCTGTACCCACACTTATCCCTGCTTTAGTACCTGAACTGAGGGAGTGATGCGATAGCGGTGGCGATGATGCCGGCCCAGAAATGGTGGGACGCGAAGCAGGCAATGGTGTTGGGCTTGTGCTGTAAGGGACGTTCATGATGGAGGCGAGGGAGGTGGCGTCTGCTTGGTCGAAGCGCGATAAATCGCTCGATCTCCAGAAAACGGACGTGGGAAGAACATATGAAGTGGTATCGGTAAGTACCGTTATGCAAATGCAATTCAGCATCCGAATCTACTTCAGGATTCAGGATTAGCAACATGCCTAGTCAATCTTCATCGTCTCCGTTTATCGGATCGCATTGAAAGCCTTGATACATCGGATAAAGGTTGATGCTCCCGAGACAGGAAGAGATGTCAGGTATATCCAAGGATCAATCTGCTCTTTGCTCTTATAGTGGATAATGTTACCCAAAGTCCTTCCAAAAGAACATCACCCGTCAATGCGTCCGTCACTCTCGGATTGTTGCATTTTGTGTGCTCTCCTCTAGCCATCGTCATCAGTGCTCCGCGCCTGAGCAGCGTCAAGTTCCACGGGCGGTCCAGGTATGACGTTCACGCCTCTCGAATCGATCTCCACTGGTTGTGACACCGCTTCTTTCTCTGCCCTCCATTTACCACCCAGGAACCTCTTGAATCCGGTATTGGTGGCCGCCATTTCGGGCAGATCGGGATGCTTTGCGCGTCTCCTTCGCACGCGCCGGAAGTATAGCAGGAAACCTTGTGCCCCTAGAAGAAGCCCCCCGGTCGCAGCGCCTACACCGACCCCGGCTTTGGCACCTGTGCTCAGATTGTGGTTCGACGACAGCGAGGAGGATCCGGAAAGTGTTGCAGCCGAAGCAGGTGCAGCCGTGTACGGAACTCCCATGACGGATGCGACTGATGTCGCATATTCGTTGTCAAATAGGAATAAATCGCTGGACCTCCAGAAGACATAGGTTGGGGTTGCGTATGCCGTCGCTTCTGAGGTGTACAGAAGAGTGCTCTTGTAAATATCGGTTCTTGTGCTTGTAATGTTGACCGTACCTGTGGAGGAAACCGTATATGTATGGGTTTCAGTGACATCAAAGTACACGTCTTCGTCGGTCGTCAGGAAACGGGACCTGGATGTGTCATGACTTGTATATCCAACGATGGCAGTGAATGGCGTGGAGATGACACTCTTCCATTCGGTAAGAGAATCTGTGCCTCTGGTCCAGTCTCCTGAAGGTAGACACGCTGCTCCCCAGATCGGGTCAGCACCGCGAGTCGTGACAGCAGCATTTGTAACCGTTGCTGATTAGGTGATGAATAGGTAAAAGGATGTGTGGCCATCAGGGCATCTCCCAGGGCTATATGAGGACGCTTGCACTCTGTAGGGTTGGCATGCAGACCATGCCAGTGATGGATAAACTGTAGGCGTAGTAGCTGCGAATCCTCCGTAACTCGTTATCGCGAGCGAGAAGGGATAACCCTCCTCGGCGAGCCACACGATCGAGCATCCCGCTGGCGACGTATAAATGCTGCTGAGGGCGGGAAGGCCTAACAATTCGACGGGATCAAGGGTATGAGTGATAGTCAGGCTCATGTTTGGTTATCAGCAACGCAACGGCAAGAACTTGTCCACGACTGGTCAAGAGGTACCCTATGAACGGCAATCTGACAAGGCGAGACAGAATTAGAGACCTTCGGGGGATGCCCAACGGTATTTAGGATCGGATACCTAGGAGCCGTGACATGGCACCACGCGTGGTTGCGGCACAGGTACCTTAAAGTGAGACAGTTTGGGGGCTTGCGAGCTGTGAACCATGTGAATGCATGCACTCTTGGACCGCAATGCTTCTGCATTTCTAGACACCAGAGTTTCCACCATACTGAAAGCAGGAAGAAGGCCGATCATTGCAGTCGCGTGGGGTGGAAATATGAGTGTTAATGTATGAGGTTGTCCAGGGGAGAACAGAAGCGCCAAGTCCGAAGAGAAGGGCCCGCCAAGACGCTAAATGAGACAACCCAGAAGAGAGTGAGTATAGAATATCCGGAGGGCCACCAGGGAGTTTAGCTCTTATCCTAAAGAAGTACGTTTGTCGATTTCGACTTGCTCCATTCCCATGAGGACCATTCAACCATCGTGCATGCTTCCGAAGGTCGTAGACTACCACACTAAGGCTTTCGCGCATGGCTGAAGGACTACAGGAAGCTATAGGGCCAAACAAAGAATCTCCCGTTTTGCAAGCGTATTAGACGTCAAAGGGTCAAACCCTTGAGAAGCGACCTTCGGGGGTTGGTATCGGCACACTAGCCTCGTAGCCGCGTCTGAGTCCTGTTCTTGATCCTCCGCTTC
Source organism: Pseudomonodictys pantanalensis (assembly GCA_019022785.1). Lineage (NCBI taxonomy): Eukaryota > Fungi > Ascomycota > Dothideomycetes > Pleosporales > Parabambusicolaceae > Pseudomonodictys > Pseudomonodictys pantanalensis. The sequence goes on from JAFHBV010000021.1 coordinate 51,198, forward strand.
GAAGGGAGACATGCTCCTACGTTATTGCCATGCCCCAGCGGAGAAGCGATGCCGTACCGGAGAAATAACAATTCAGCGAGAAAGTTATTCCCCGGGGCCGAGAGTATATGCAGCGAGGGTGCAAAGAATCATATCCCAAAGGCCACAATACATGCAGCGAAGAATTTGTGCGCTATGCCGTCATGCCTTGGAGTGCACGGTGCAAAGAAGAATAGCTTAGCTTAGCTTTTATGCGTCGATGTCGTGGGAAGCAGACCCGAGATGCAGCGATGCGGCATATATACACGACCATCGCCGGATGCTTCACTTAGTCCAGCACATTGTCGTTGTCCTGCGGCGCGAACGCGATACGCGCGAGTACAGGAGGGTTCATAGGGTACGAGCCGCGACTAGGCCGTATGCGGAAACAGCCCAACTCCGAAGCCCGGAACTTCGATCGTCATCCGCTCCCCGGTTCCAGTACAAGCAAGATACCACAGACACCCAAGGTCCGCACGCGAAGAGCTTTGTCACTCGGATGCTGGCGCTTCCAGCTTGACTTTTCCATCGGAATCTTGGAAAACTTATGCGGAGTCAGCGCAAAGGGCGTAAATGATGATGGCACCTCGATCAAGGCAGACTCGATGGTTCGGAGAAGAATGCAGTACAGGCGACAAGGCGGCGACGGCAGAGACAAGGAAGCCACGAAAAGGTGTCGACCTTGCGACGATCAACGAAGCGCAGATTGGCAGGTTGACCCTCTGTGATGAGTCCTGTGGTCCTAAAGTCTCTTGCAGGTGCCAATTCCTCGCCAAGGCTAAGCTCGCGGTTGAAGCAGCTGCGAATGAAGCCCCCATTGCAGCGCATGATACAGGAATCTCCAAGCGGCATGCATGCGCGGAATGTCACCGTATATCGCGGCACAGTCTACCCAAGAAATCTTGGTGTTTTGCAAATCCGAACTTCGCCATCCGACAAGATGCTCACGCTCTTAGCACCGAAGCGCATCCGCGCGCGAAGATCCCCAGTGTTGTGTCCACGAGAGTTGTATAGCATGCTGCACATCTCCCTCGCGACCATCTCGACGGTAGACAAGGCTGAACGCAGTGAGATCTTTAGTTCTAGTCCGCAAGACCCTCTCGAACTCCCAAGAGAGCAAATAGCACGCATTTGGGGTCCATAGGCTTACCGCTTCCGGCCTAGAGGGGCGGCCTTCGGATTGCCCAGCCAATGAGTAAACGCTTAAGTTACTCTCCAAGTATACTACGCCACATGGGCGGCCTGTTGAAACGTCGACGGCTCCGCTACGGAGATGGATCTGACTTGGGGTACTGGACTTCGTTGACACGCAACGTCCCCCATATATAATATGACGTGGCGATCCCAGGGGAGTTTCGAAGGAAAGCGGCCGGACACTCATTTTACTCTCGCTTCATACCCACTTCTACTTTCTTTCGTTTCATTCCTAGCTTGCGCTCGCGAGCTTTTCTGCGGTCTTTACCCACTGTCATTTTCTATATATACCTGGCTCTCATTGCCTGATCGACATTCTCTTCTTTCCTTTGCTGGACAATTGCACTTACTGACGGATACTTGCCTTTCATGAGCCACTTTCTCCTGGCCGCTCTGGCCACGACCGCATTCTTCGATGTCACCCTAGCGCGCCAGAGAATATATGGTGTTGCTCTACCGCCAGAGCTACAATACCACCTACCCATGGGCTACAACTTTGAGGTGGATTCTAGTCTTCTCGGCACCGAAACGAACCGCACCGGTGTCAATGACATTCTAGCCCGAGCGCGCAATGCCACATACATCTCGTACGACCCGGAGTTCGACGCAATTGTCGGGCAGTCACCTACCATGAATATTCTTAAAGCGTCTAATTCGACATTCGACTTCATCGAGGAGGGAGGCGCGTGGATCCCCGAGCGCAACGAAGTCTGGATAACAGACAGCCAGGGTGAGACCCAGCGCTACTTTGTCCTTGACGTAAAGAACGAGCGCATGGTCCCGCCACCTACCCCGCCCAAGCAGCAGCCAGCGACCATCGGTGGCAACGTGTACTTCAAGGGCTCTGTGTACTTTGCGAGTTTGGGATCCAAGGAACATGGCACCGAACCCGCTCTGATGAAAGCAGACCCCGAGACTGGGAAATTCGAACTATTACTCAACTCGTACTACGGCATCCCGCTCAACTCCGTCGACGACGTAACTGCCGTTGGCGTGGGGAACAGCAGCTGCGTACACCCTGGCGAGGACAACCTCTTCTTCACCTCCATCGACCTGTCTCCCCGCGGCGGTGAGCAAGATAGATCACACAGTGACGCCGTCCTACCCAACGCCGTGTGGCGTTTTACCCCCTCCACCAAGACCCTCCAACCTGTCATCTCCCGCGCCGACATTCTCGCCCCCAATGGCATCACTGTGGATCCCTCCGGCCGCTTCCTCTACGTCACCGACGTCGCCATCACTTCCATCATCGGAGCCGGCTCCAATTCCTCGGGCTCCAGCGCCGTCTACCGCTACGATCTGGATCGAGACTGCAATCCCGTCAACAAGATCATGTTCGCGATGCCGAGGTGTGTCGCTGCCGACGGTATCAAAGTCGACAACTATGGTCGCGTGTGGACTGCCGAGTTCGACGGCATTGTTGTACGAAGCTCAAGGGGCAAGCAGCTTGGGATCTTTAATGCGGGGATGTTGGTCAAGAAGGGGACGCAGATTAGTAATTTCGCGCTGGCGGGGGATAAGCTGGTGGTCTTCGCGGGTGATCAGATGCCGATTATCCACCTGGGGATGAATATCACAACGCCGGGGTCGTAGTGTAATACCGTGGGTGAGGGCATTTGAGCTTTTTGGGCAGCGGCGGCGTTCGAGGTTCTTGTGATGCGTACGACACTCTTTTATATTCTCTTCTTACGTTCTCTTCTTGTACTTAGCTATTGCGCATAGGGTTATGATACCAGGGTAGGAACACTCCTTTGAAACATACTCGAGCAGTTATATAGCATACGAAAAATTCTCAAGTATAGATAATCTTGTCACTACATGAAGGAAACCTGGAAGGTATCCGAAAAGCTTCAGATATCCAAAAGAACCAACACATTCCTTGTTTCCAAAGCGTACGCTTTCGCCCTGTCGGCCCATCAGCCGAACTGCGCATAGAAATCTGACAAGACGCATCTTACCCTTACCTGAGCGTTTCCACTCCTTACAAACGCATCCTCTTGTCTCACTTACCATTTGCTTTTTGTTGCCATCCTGTGCTGGCGCGTCGTCGGGTTCAGATTTCCGCCCGTCAGGATTGGTCGTGTCAAGCTGGGCAGTCTGGCTGGAGGGCAAGATCCACCAGAAGATCACCACCCTTACATGGCGGAAGATAGTCTGTGCATCGGCGCCTTTGCGCACGCGACGCACTATCTCGTAGACTACGCCGGGCGGGCGGGTTCGTATAAGCTCGACAAGCTCGTCGAAGGCAGATTCTCGGCCTGATATACGCTCTTTTAACAGATACAGAGGCAATGATGATATGTTCTGTTGAGTTCTCTGGCTCCGGATTCGGAAGCCGGTTGGATGCAGCTCTCTCTCTATCCTCTACCCTCTACCTCTCGTCCCCATCTACCGCATTTTCCTCCACAGGAGTCCTTCTCCACTCTCCAACAAGATCCACCTTCAGTCTTCCACCCCATCTGAGCACGCCATGGACGCTCTGCCTCGCGCGCACAGCATCCTCCACACTCTCGAAATCAACAAACGCGTACCACCGATTTCCTTCTCCACGAGCAGCATGCACCGCCAACGACTCGGGTTTGGGATATTTGACCTTTGTCACGCCTTCAACAGCAAATCCTTTGAAGAGCTCACGGATCTGCAAGTCTGTAGTATGCTGACTCCGCGGCCTAGGAAGACCGGCGACAAACAACCTTCGACCATGGCCACCAGAGCCTTCCTGTGCGGCATCTTCACTCCGCCAGTCTTGAGCTTGCCATGCCTCCTTGGCCGGCCAGCGGGACGAGACCAGGGCCTCAGAATAGGCCCTCCCACCTTGCGCGCGCTTCTGCACGCAAGGCTTCACTTTCAGCGGACGACCGAGGAACTCCAGCCCAGAGAGAGATTGCATTGCGATGGCCGCTTCTTCGGATGTTTGCATGTCGACAAAGCAGTAAGACGGATTGCGTGACGTGTACGGGTCGATCGAGATGTCAATGTTCATGCTTAGGAATCCATCAGTCCTTGAAACCTTGAAGTAAGAAGCCACCGTAGAACTAACACCTCATACCCAGCTTCCTTGAAAAGTTGTTCGACGTCACGGCGTTGCGCGCTGTACGGCATGTTGCCCACATATATTCGATTGGTCGCGGCCAATCGCCTTGGAGCTCCGCGCTCGTTTCGCACGGGTTGTGTTGCATTGCAGTCGTCTTTCTCAGGTGGCGGAGTGGCTGCCTCCCTGACTCGCCAATTTGCGGACATGATCGCGCGGTTGGGTGCCATTGTCGGAGTAGGAGTGACAGACAACTGTGATGCAATTTGGCAGCGGTGAGGGTGGACGAGACCTGACAAAGAGCTTTATTTAGCTGCGGCCCTTGATTGTGGCTTGCTCCGGTCAAAGGACCCGGCCAACCCTTCCACACTGTGATGGTGAATTACTTCTGGCAAGTCGGAGGAAGTTGATTTTATGGGCGCAAATGCCCATGCTTAAGCATCTGGCGTTAATGGGCTGGAATGCATCCTCTTTGGGACTGATGTTCGTTCACTCGCCCTTCTTATCTTTCTCCAAATAATCCTTGATACTGAACATACCCGTTCCCCTTTCCAGTGGCTTCGCCTGGTTAGGACTATGCTTCCACCCAATCATGTAGATGAGTCGAAATGTAGCCGGCAGCGATCCATCCTCGTTCCCATGCAACTCACGATAGATTCCTTCTGCCGCTAAAAGTACGTCGCGTTGTATCGCGCCCTTTTCTCTTGAAATCACCGCATTGGACTCGCCCATGGCTTGCAAGTCCTTCATTAAGGAGAAGGTGTCTGGAAAGTCGACGACGATATCATCCACATCTACCGTCAGAAGATGGAATCCAGCCTTTTGTAACAGGCCACCAACATCGCGCACGTCTGCCAGTGGGGACGTATGCGTAGACACGCCGCCGCGACGATCTAGCTCGGCTAATTGCAGGGATGTCCGAAGTTCAAAGAGACTATCGCCACCGAACATGACGCCGATGAAAGGGCAGTCTGGCTTCAGTATGCTGTTCACCTGAGCAAGAACCGAGGGGAGGTCGTTTATCCAGTGCATGCTCAGACTACTCAGGACGGCATCGAAGGTATTCGCGTCGTACGGCAACGTCTCGGAAGTAGTGAGGACCTGGCGACTGATGTCTATCTCCTTGTTAAACGGCAGATCCGCGTCTCGATACAGCATCGTTTCCGAAGAGTCGGCGGCCGTGAGCCTGCCTACACGATTCGATCGAGGCCCGGCATCGGGTGAGTCCTCCGATGGCAGTGTCAGCATGCGGGCAATGTTGCACGCATTGGCTCCGAGGTCGAGGACTTCAGGGAAGTGTCGATTGATATCCTATTATTTTGAGCAATAGCTCCAAGATTGGGGCATCGATGTGGAGGCGCACCATTAATCGTTCACAGAGCCGCGAGGCAACCTCGTCGCGTAGATAGTCTACATTCCGACTAGATTCCACATTTCGAGACGCCCTCTCTTTCTGCATCCACTTGTGCTGCTGGCTGAAAATCTCAATGGTCGGAGCTCCGGGAGCTTGGACGGCGTAGGCGCGGGTCGTTCGGAGCGGGGCCCATCTTCGCGCCAGGGGTGGGATGAAGGCGCGGATGGAGAGAGTATTCATGGCGGAAGATGCACGGGACAGCGCCTCACATGCTTCCGGGTGCAATTGAATTCGGTGAGGCGTGCGGTGCAGAAGATTGAAAGCTCAAACGAGGTGATGTCAAGACCCCAGATGTCGGCGTTTCGTTTCCCCGATCTCGACCCTCATGCCAAAAAGTTCCTCCCCACCTCCAGGCCACGCACCTCTCATAGACAAGCTTTCATGCCATGGCCCAGCCGTTTCCCTATACCTACTACGCCTGTGACTGCTACGACAGTAACACAACCTCGTCGAAACGCGCCTCGCAGATACTCGCATCCGCCGAAGAAGAAGACCGCACCTTCGACCCCCGCAGCCCGCGCGCGAACTACTCCCTCTTCCCCCTCGAACACTTGCTATACTGCGAGGACTGCCAGCAGATACGATGCCCTCGCTGCGTCATCGAAGAGACGCTGAATTGGTACTGTCCGAGCTGCTTGTTCGAGGTGCCGAGCTCCGTGGTCAAGAGCGACGGGAACAGATGCACAAGGAATTGCTTCAATTGCCCGGTCTGCGTGTCGCCCATGGTAACGAACACGTTGGATACGTCGGGAGACAACGGACCACCGTACATCCTCTCGTGTCCGTACTGCCACTGGAGCACCGTAGAGATCGGCATCACATTCGAGAAGCAGACGGGCATATCGGGGCAGCTATCCCGCATCGCCAATGGCGGCAAAGCAATCCCCACACAGAAAGAGCGAGATAAAGACCGGGAGCGGCGCAAGGATACAGAGAATCGAAAGCGCGACGGGAAGGACATTCTCTCTCCTGCATCCGAAGATTCGCCAACCGCAGACGCCGACAAGTCCACGGCGTCTCCAAGCCACGACGACCTCTTCGCAAACCTCAGCGCCTTCTACAAATCGCAAATCGAGGCGCAAACCCCCTCGAACCCCTTCTCGCCCCACGACATGAGCTTCTCCTCACCCTCCGCATACAACCGTATTATGAATCTGTACTCCAGCACGACCTCCAAGTCCAAAAAGCGGGGCAAGCCAACCCCTATGCGCGAAGCAGCATCCGATCTCGAAGGTCTGGTGGTCCACGATCCAGCCACCGACGCAGCGGCAATCGAGCGCATAAAAAAAGAAGGCTGGAGCGCTACGTTATCCCCGGTGCAGAAATTAGGGCAAATAAATTCAAATATTAGGTTCCAAGACGAATTGAGGCCAACAGCAACCCTCCTCTGCACCAAGCGCTCAAAACGATGCCGTTCATGTAGACATATCCTGAGCAAGCCCGAGTCCAAAATCACCTCCACCCGGTATAAAATCAAACTTCTCGCACTGAACCACATCCCCCGCCTCAGCATCCGAGCGCTCGACCCCACCGCCTCTTCCGTCCCCTCCATCCCCCTCTCCTCGACCACCCCATCGACCCAACAAGGCTTCAAATACTCCGCCCTCCGCTCCGGCATCCCGACACACTTTCTCCTCTCCCTCAGCAACCCTCTATTCGACCCTATACGCGTCACGCTCGCCACCCCCTCCACCACCCCAGGAAAAGTCCAATCCCGCGTCACAATTCTCTGCCCACAATTCGAAGTCGGCGCCAACACGGACGTCTGGGACGACGCTCTATCCTCGTCCCTCTCCCCCGTTAACCGCGGAGGCGAAGGCGGTCAGATCGAAGCGGGCAAGATCTGGGATCGCGGCCGCAATTGGACGAGCGTGGTCATTGAAGTAGTCCCCGGGTTTCTCAAGTCCATCGGGGGATTTGGGGCTACAGATGGGAAGGAGGAGGAGCAACTCGATGAAGACGAAGATGTGCTTGAGATTCCTATCTTTGTGAGGTTGGAATTCGAGGCTGATGTTGCGGCAGATGAGAGGGGATTGGGTGATTCGAGGGGGAGCAAGGGGGAGAAGGAGAGGAGGGAGGAGGCGTTTTGGACGGTGGTTGGGGTGGGGAGGATTGCGCCTATGTGAGTTGTCTGTCGTAATTGACTGCTGTTAGGGATGGCCGGTGGCATAGTTGTCACGGAAGCATAGGTACGTTTGTGGAAGTGGTCTGGTCGGCCTAGGGGCAGGGGGTGGCAAGATGATCAGATGTTCGATAGAAGGACTTCGGTCCGATTCCTTTGTTCTGGTCCCTGCATATGTATGTGCGTAGATACCCCCAGCAGCGCCTTGATGATACGAACCATTATTCTCGCTTCTCTACAAGCTCTCGCTTAAATCGCCTGTCCCGCATCTCCGCATCCTTCGTCGCAAGCCATGATATCGCCCCGTCCCTTTCTCCTGTCGATCCAATAGACCCAAGGCAGCCACATTGTTTGCACTCACACACGCACAGAATATGAAGAAGCAATTGATTCCAATCCAACGAAATACTAGTAAATGAGTGAAGCTATGCAAGCAATGCCAAATAATGCTGCGAAATATGCTGATGCAGAATGAGTGAACACTCGCGCCCACGCTAATGCCAAACCAGTGCCCAAAGCCAATATGCAGTGAATATGTACAGCGGAGTCTACTCCACACCTTCCTCCACAGCGCGCGCTTCACTGCGATCGAATCCGGGAAACTGCCTTCTGCGGCTCAGTTGACCTGAGGTGGAACCTGACGCATGAATGTATTCAGTCCGTTCTCCTCGGGCAGCCTGCCGCCTGCTCGAAGCAATCTCATGGAAACCCCTGTCTGGGTAGGTGCTTATCTCTAATCCACCAACGCATCGCGACCCTGCACATTCCAGCCAAAATCCAGGATCAAGGTCCTACCGTCCTGGGAAGTGGCAACCACACGTCTATAGTCGCTCTTAGCGCTCAAGATCCAGCTAGTAGTCCAGTTTTCGTAGCTGGCATACACCTCGCCGGTCTCATAGTCGGCGATGCGAATTGACTGATCGTAGCTGCCTGAGACGATGCGGCCGTTGAAGGCGTCCAGGAACAAGCTCCTGACAAGACCCCCGTGCTTAGCAGAGGTGTGCAGGAGCTGGCCTGTGATGGCATCGAACTTGTAAACGACGTGGTCGTTACCGCCGGCAAGAACGTACTTGGCATCGTCTGAGAACTCCACAGCTGCAAGGCCCCTATCCTCGCTGGGGAACTCCTTGATAGCGACGCCCGAGTCTAGGTTCCAGAGCTTTGCGTTCCCATCACCACTGGCTGAGACGAGCAGGTTGCCGCGGAGCTGGACAGCGTTCACAGGGCCGCGGTGACCGTGGAGGGTTCGGATCTGCTTGCCGGTGGCACGATCCCACACAATGATGTGACTGTCCTTGGAGCATGAAATTATGTGCTTGTCGTCAAGGCATACGTCCAGGACGCCGGCTTGGTGGCCCCTGAGTCGATACAGAGGCACGAAGTTCTCGCCTGTAATATCCCAGACAATACAGGTGTAGTCAGATGAGCCGGTCACCATGATTTTATCGTCGTATTGGAGGCAAAGGATACTAGCATCATGGTAATCGGCGGGTACATGGTAGATGGAGTTGCCAATAGGCGTACCGTTGACAGATGGCTTGTTGACAACGGTGTTGCGGTGGGTGTCGAGCGTCATGGGCGTATTGGGGACCGGGTGGTGGTTGGGGCCTCCGATCACCTTTAGACAAGTGAACGTTTTCATGTCCCAGACGCGGATGGTGCGGTCACGCGACCCAGTGATAGCTTTATTCTCATCGAATTGGCAGCAGTAGACCGAGTCGGTGTGCCCATTGAGGTAGATCGCGTTGGGTGTGCCCGCCTTCCACCGTCGCCCAATAGTCTTCCGGGTCCTATACATGGCCTTCCAGTCTTGAGCCGGCGCGTGTTTGCCATTCTTGAACTTGCCAACACCGGCGCCGCCCATCTGAATCGGCGCTGGCGAGACGTGCACCGTAGGTTTGTATTGGCGTAGGAAAACTTCCTTCCATACATGCGGGGAGGAGGCAGCCTCGTGCCAATGTCGGTTGACCAGTTCGGCTTGAATTAGTGAAGGCGCATCGAGGTTCGCCAGGATGATCGTGGAGATCTCGGTGGGCAGGGCTTCGAGAGGGTCTACTGCTGCTCAAATTAGTCATATTGCTCCACTAGGTTTAAATCATTCAGGAAATCTCGTCGCGGTTTTCGTGAGGGAAGACTTCGGCGGCTGGCCCACCCGGGCGAGGTGGGTACACCAGAGTGCATTCAGCATCAATACCCAGGCCCCTCACGTGCCAATTTTCCACGAGACGCGCGGATCAGAACTAGAACTTACCCAATTTCTTCTCCTGGACGCTATCAGTCCTTGTGATAGGTGACGAACATGACATGCCCACGCCAGACTCGCTGTCCTTCATCACATCCTCTATCCTAATCGAGGGTCCGCCACTTTGCAAGAAACGCCTCGTCTGCTCCTGCTCCTGCTCCCGCCGAAGATGCAACAACCGCGCGTCGTTCGCGGCAGCGGCGGCCTGTCGAGCGGCGGTGCCGGGTGCTTGGGTCGGTGGTGGCTGGGAAAAAGGGTAGTCCTTAGGGACAGGCATTGGGACTGGATTGTACTTTGCGAACTCGCCAGAGGGCCCCGAGGCCGCTGGTCTCCGTCCCAGGCTCGCAACGCGCTTGAGGAAGTCTTTTGACCGAGTGGAGGTGGTGGCGGGCTGCGTCATGGTGCACTCTTGCTGGTACTGGGGCAGAGGCAGCCCCGAGTCCTGGTGGGATAGAAGTGCTCGCGGCGGGTCTGAGGTCGCTTTTCGCGAAGGTATGGGCGCGTCGGTCAGGCTGTTAAGTGAGGGGCGGCGTCCCGAAGATGAGAGTTTGCGGCGCAAGAAGCCGGAGGCGCGCGAGAGAGAGCTTGCGTGTGAGTGTGAGTGGGCACGGTAATCGCACACGCTCCTGCCCTCGTCGAGCGCGCCCAGCGTGGGTGAAGCGTGGTCGCCCGCGCTGAAGGTCTGCGACGCCGTCCTCTTCATGCTGGGCTCGGCGGCCCGTGACGGCGCGCTGTCGGACGAAGACGACGAGGACGAGGACGAGGAAGACGACAACTCGGCGGCAGACGACGTCTTGGGGCGGTGTGCGAGGATGGAGGACTTGCGATGCATTTGGGAAGAGGCAGGCGCGACGGCGATGTCGCTGCTCGGGCGATTTGGATGTCGTCTCGTAATTGGCGACGCTGGGCGAGAGGTGAGACGCAAATGCAGTCAACAGCAAAGTCGAGTCCCGGTGACGCCGACCAACTCTACCATGTACAAAGGGCAGGTGGGCCTGGACGAGTCGCAAGGTGAAACGGAGAGGTCGCTGTCGCAGGGGCACAGGCAGGGGATTCAACGAGGGTGGCCGGATCGCTGCAAGAAAAGGATGGGCTGCGCTAACAACTTAGCAGTCGAAGGGACAGACGGCGGGTGAGGATTGGAGATGAACAAGGACAGGAGGGAGCGTGCACAGCGACCGGGCAGGCCTGGGTATTATAGGCAAAGGCAAAGGAGAGAGCGGCGAGACAACAGGGTCACAGACTGACGTGTGGTGGCCAGAGGCAGAGCGAGTGCAGGAGAGAAATTCACCGTCAACAGCCCCGGCTCCTGTATTATTTAAACTTGGCCCTTGACGCTTGGATTGGCAGCCATCCGACGAAACACTGGGCCCTGCCTGACGCCAACCGAGTCGCCCAGGGCCTGGAAAATTGCACCAGAGGGACCGATCCTTTATCACCGTCTGTGCACCTCACGCCGTCGCTCGTCGCCCCAGACTCTGCATTCCCGAGCGCCAAAGCGACAACAACAAAGCTATCACGACGGGCCCATTACAATCACCGCCCGTCTCGTCTCTGTCCTGATCTTGTTCACAGGTTCGAGCCTCGTTCGGACAAGACCAGCTCGGCCTCGCCTCACCGCTCGCCTGCTCCGTCACTCCCGGGCTGAGTCGCGGGCAAACCGCAAACCACGGCATCCAAGCATCATGACGAAAACATCACACGCCTCGCCCGTTCCGAGCCCCTACCGCCTTCTCTTCCTGTACATCGAGCCCATCTCCACCCTCATCGGCGCCATATACGCCCACTGCTTGCAGGACAAGTATTTGCAATTGACCCACACTGCCTCGGCGCCCAGCGACCTTGTACCTGTGTCAACCTCAATAGTGCTCTCCCAATTGGCAAACCTCTATCTGCTACTCTCCATCAACGAGGCTCTCGTCCTCCGTACCACCTCGGATCTCAGGGTTTGGAAAACGTTCTTGTTTGGTTTGCTCGTGGCAGATCTCGGCCACTTGTACAGCGTCAAGCCACTGGGTCCGTGGGTGTACTGGCAGTGGTGGAGATGGAATGCCATCGACATGGGCAACGTACCCTTTGTGTACTTCCTCGCAATCGCGAGGGCCTTCTTTCTTGCGGGCGTGGGCTTCGAGAGACATCAAGCGCGGCCGAAGACCACATGAATTGAAGTCTATAGCCAAAACATCCCCACCATATCCCCACCATCGTCCAGACAAACACTACCGAATCCTGAGGCATAGCGACCATAGTATTCCATCTACTCATCACGAGCCTGCTTCTTCCCTTCACTCTACTTGTCAACAATATGCAAGTCGCCATATCCGTCATGCTAAGCATCTCGTCTTTATCTCCGACAGCGGAACTTTTCTGCAGAGCACTGCGCAGACGAAAACCCTGTGCGACCGCACTACCCCAGATCCGCCCCTCCCCGTGCGACTCCGGCAAACTTGCCTTTCTTCGAAAGCCTTTGAGACGCGAATATTCTTTCACCGCTTGCATATGACCACAGGTTCACACACCGACCGTCTGCGCTCCAGAACAAGAAAGAGCAAACCAGGGGTGGATCTACCCGACGCTACCACATCAAGACCCCGGATAATCTCCTCCCGCAGCACCCTAACTTCGCTTTCCTCCTAGTCCGGTAGACCAATAATCATTGACTCGTCCATCTCATCTCCTTTCTTTCCCGAAACAACACCTCGACGTCTCCAGACCTCGAGAATTCTCCGACGTCGTTCCAGACGCTCCGACATCGTTGACAGGCGGCGCAGGTGTTCTTGATGACTACACGGTCAACATGCAGTCAGTCTGACGCAAGGCTTACCCGCATCACCCTAGAATAGCACCATGAGCATGGTGGCCTCGCCACCCTGCGCCCGGCTGCAAGACATGCAAGCCTTCCCAGCCTCAGCCTCAACGTCGCCGTAGGGGTAGGTCTGCCGCGGTGGAGTGGTTTTGGCAAACTTTTGCAAGCGCGCGGCCCTGCATATGTAGGGTGGCTCAAGAGGTCGGGCGAACTGGATGGTGCGGATCACGCGGTGGATTGATACATGCTGCAGAGTAGGCTGCTTTTCCGCTTATCGTGACATAGTAGCAGGGAATAGGAGAGCTTTGGACAAGAGGAGATGATGTGAACGACGATGCGCCGTATGGTTTGGGGCCTGCGAGGCTCCGGTGGTGGGTGATGACATTGCGATGAGGTGTGAGTGGCTGCTCGGGTCGGTACGCTGGAAGAAGTTAGCGCCTGTACCACAGGGCCTGATACCTTAGGGTAGCATTTGTGAACGATGCTCCTATCCAAAGGCAATCAGTCGAAAGTGCAGGTTAGTGAGAACCAGGCCGTTGATGCCTGTAAGTAAAGTACAGGATTTTCATACTAAATTCCCTTGGGCAGGCCCCTCTTCCCTTTTAGTCCCACCCTCCGACATTAATACAACAGGGCAAGCAACACATGTATCATATTGTTCAGCGCATCTTCGGTCTCTGGGCGGGAGATTCGCGCTGCTTGGCTGGGTTCAATAAATAGAAATCTGGTACAGGCACAGGTCAATGTATGATTGAAAGGGAGGTACACTTGTAACAATTAAAGTACAAGTACAAGGTGACTTAGCAGCAAATTGGAAAACAAAGAGACTCGTAGACAGATGGGGGAGGTCCAAAAGGAGATATCAAGCACGTCAAGGGGAAAATCACACCGGACATACCCGAAGGAAGCCACCAGAGGCATATCTACAAGAAAACGAGGCAACTGCAAAGCATCAAAGCAAATTGGAAAAGAATGGCAGAGAAGACAAGACAAAATGGTAACTAGCAGACGGCCTCTCAAGACTACGTCGGTATTCGAAGAGATTTCAGCACATCAAATCTTGGAGGCGACCAGAGCGTGAGAGACATCATTTCTTCCTGTACGGATTCTTGATCCGCTTCAAGTCCGCACCTGTGATTTGAGCGATACTCCCTGGCGCCTCCGAACCACACCATGCGTATACTTTGCGTTGATCATCACTCGTTCTCTGGGCGGGCTCGAAGATAAAGCACACCAGATTCTGAGCTTCTGTGAAGAGTTTTGACGCTGTAGTCACGGTCAGGATCAGGTCTGATTCCTGTTAGAACCTCGTGAGCAACTTACCCTTGACAAGGTCGGCTCCAGCTTTGTCTTTGATACGCGCATAATGATGTCATAGATTCAATCAAGGGAAAGAGGCCAGTTTACAAACTGAATTGCTAGCAAATCATACAAAAACAAGAAACTAAATGGGATACCAGAGATACTTGGTATACACCCTGAACCCTCAAAAGAAACACAAACCATGGAGTCCTGAACCGTCAACACACCTGCAACAATCCGCACACTAAAGCAATCCGTACATGCTCACTTGGGGGGTCGAAACAGATGGAACCGCACTCAGTCTCAAACAGAGTTAGCCGCGTACTAACGGCTAGTATACCTTGTGTAATCGTTGTAAAACACGGTCTGATTAAGATACAGAATATTTAAATCAAAATGAGTGACCGAAACAATAAAGCAACAAATAGGAGCAACGATTGAGACGAGAGGTCCAACAGATATCGAGTGACTGGTGGTGGAAAATAGGGAGAAGGAACGGATTGCTTCGTTAGAACATCCAATGTTGTGGGTCGAATCGGAAGGTTGGGACATAAGCCATCGAGGATCATGAGTACGTCTCTACTGCTAGCCAGAGTCAGTATCTTTGACTGAGATGGAAGAACGCCCACATACCTGTTGAGGAGGCGGCAAATATCAGTAAGGAAGCAGCTGGCCCGGAAGCCAACTCACCTGAATGGCATTGACTGTGTCAATCTTGGCTCTGGCAGGACGGCCTGAATTGAGAAAGAGCTTCTCATTACACTGACGCCACGCGTAATCAGCATAATGGCGATCCTCAAACGTGACATAGCAGCTAGTCTTCACATTATTTTGTCCCACCCAGTTGATCTGACTCAAATGTTGTACCACGACACCGTTTTCGGCCAGGAAATTTTGAATATTTTCTTTAGAGCATCCCCTCGGCAGGTTGCTCAGATGTATATTCAGGTATTCAAGAATCACGGTGCCCCCCTCGTTCATGACGCTCACAGTTTGGTCGTTAGCAGGGTTGATCAAATTTCGATGGTATTGCGAGTGGGGAATCGCCGCCGGATATTGAGGGCCTTCCTGTGAATTCGGCGGAGGATAGAACTGATTGACTCCGACGTATAGCTCTTGGAAAGACGGCTATTGGTAGACCTGTTCGACAAGTTGTACCAAAGTTGGTGGAGGACCAGCCGTAATTGATCTCTTGAACTGTTCTATAGTCCTAAAACTAGGAGAGGACTTCCGCTTTGGGACTACATCTAGGCGTGTTGATATTATAAGCAAGCCGATCACCCTGCATATAGAGATTTCCAGGGGTTTGACCTGCCGCCGCAGGGAGCCGCTGGAGCGCATCTTCAGACGGCTGAAAAATCCAACAATCAACCCCTCTATCCTCTGTGAATAGTCGAGAATCTGTCAATTTAATTAGTTTTCCGGAATTTGGGGATATTTATATGTCAGGGATGACAAACTTCCGACTACAATCGCGTGATCCTCGTTTTCGAGTCCCATATATACGGCCTGGTTCCGCATGGCCCACTCTTCTTCTCTGTAACGCGCCCTTTGAGGCTGGCCCTGGCTAGGAATGACACTACGAATGAAGCCTCTCACATCATATTTGTGCTTGAGCAGGTCGTGGTCGCGTTGACCGACTACGACGAGGAGATATTCGTGAGCGGAGACGTGTTGGGCCATGATCAGAGATTTAATCTGGTCGCAGGTTTTGATCGCGTTATTGAAAGATGTAGAAAGGGTGGTAATGCTGGTAGCGGTGCCTCTCGACGTGGAAAATTGTGTATACGTGATTCATATAAGATAGTTGCTGCAGATAAGATGCAGAGGAGGGAAATCGGGACTGGCGACTAAATCAATCACACTGTACACATCTTTGCAATAAGCCTTCTGTCTTCCTGTGCCGCAGTTCTATGAGTAGGAGCATGACCCCCCGTTGAGCAGTGCGGTGTTGACTGTCCTTCAGCGCTGGCACACTCTGGCATTCTCGCACGCTGAGCCACTTCGTTAAGGGACCTTAAAGGACGTTGAGCCATTGCAGACACACTCGGTCGTAGTCACATCCTCTTTTGCGCCATTGCGTCCCTGGTGCACGGGGTGTGCCAGTGCAGAAGTGCGCCGCCTAGGAATTGCAGACTCATCGCTTGATGGTGCGGCCTGCCACCGCGTTCGTTTATGGGCGGCTCGGCATCCTGAAGACTCATACCTTTACGTACATACCACACTCCATTACTTGATTCTTGAACAATGGTCTGCAGGTACATCACTCTGTACATACCAAAGTTACCTCGCACTTTAGCGCAGCGAGAAGTACAGCCCCCTGGTGAGAACGAGCAAACCAGACAGAGAAACAGACGCACCCGCCGAGAGAGAGGATTCAAGTAAGGCTAGCTACACTCATCATGCCTTCTGCCACGTCTCTGTATCATGACTTCCTCTTCAGCTCTTCCTTTTCCGGTGTCCCGAGTCACAACGTGCTCACGTTACACAGAACCCTTTCCTGAGCCGCATGTACAACCAACTGTGCCGCGCCCCACACCACATAGCATCATCATACACCAACATGACCAACGACACCAAGCAACACTTGAACAAAAACTCATATCATTGACCCTTCCGGGGCTTGGAACCATAAAAATCGGGTATAACTAGCCCACCAACTGACAAAAAAACACAATCAAGATCAACCAGTCACACCCATAAGCGCACTGTATACGTGCCAAGAGAAGAAAAAATGTCTTGAGCCTAAGCTCCCAAAACGCCGTAATATTCCCAAAAAGACCATTCAGACCCTGCAAACGCACCGGTCCGCCCGTTTTCCTTATATCCATATCCCAGATCCAATCCAAGGTCCCATCACCAAGCCCAGGCTAGTCCATGGTTCGCATAAATATCGTGCAAATAGCAAAAGAGAAAGAAGGTACGTAGAAGGAGTATCCGACGCCAAACGGTGGGGGGACTCATATGTAGAAGAAGGTGTTGGTACAAAGAGGAACATACCCCGGAGGGGCTTATCCAAAGGAACTCAGGGTGGACGGGTCAATCGCTGAGCTGAGGTTTTCCATCGACAAGTCGAAGTTATCGAGGTCTACCATCGCACTATCTGGGTAGAACAGCATCATGTCGTCGTTGTCCATCGGCGGTAGCGTAACGCCAAGGCTTTGCAAGTCATCCGACAGCTGCGTATCGAGGACGTTGGTCTCTCCGGCGAGCGTAGCCAACCAAGCTTCGGGCAAGTCCGCATCCTTCATGTCGATGTTGATCACAAGGTTGTCGTTCTCAGAAATGTCGGATTGCCTTGTGGACGGCGTGCCCTTGGGCGACGAGTCTGGCGTAGTGATCGGCGAAGCGGGTCGGGAGCGCAGGGTCCATGACGGATCTTCGTCCTTGAGGTCGAGCGTGGTAAACGGTTGGTCGGCATCAAGCGCAGCAAAGATGTCTTCGTGGGAGAGGTCGAACAGTGACGTCGGAAGGAGCGGCTGCTGCTCTTCTTCTGGCTCCGGCTCGGGTTGAGCAACCACGGGCTCCTTGGGCGCTGGCTTAGCAATGCTGGCCGGAGTCCCCTTTGCTGGGGCTCCGGTGCTTGGCGTTGCCACTTTGATTCCAGCTTGCGGCGTCTTGAGCAAGCTCGTGGATGGCGAGCTCTTGATCCCGGGCTGGGTGGGTACGCGCGCCATTGGTGTTGCGGCTGCCTGTTGCCCGGCAGGGGTAGCGGCGGTCGGCATGCTTGGGGTTTGTCCAGTCTTTGAAGCTTGAGCAGGCGCACGAGGTGGTGCGGGTGCTGGCTTGGGTTGTCGATTCGGAGGTGCTGGATCCGCTTTCGGCTGCCCTGTCTTGGAATCAACACCCATAAAGTTTGCCATGGACTCAAACGCGAAGTCGAGGGGGTTATCGATGCGGACGTGTGCCTGACTGTGGTGCGACTCCAACTCCGCCTGTGTCTCGAAACCTCGAGTGGCGTACTCGCAGTCGGCAACGGGGCATTTGAAGCTCGGCTTGTGCACCACGGGCTTCTCGGGAGCTGGCTGTTTTCTGACCTCGGGCGAGCTGCCTTTGCCGGGTGGGACGCGCGGTGAGGCTTTTGAGCCAGGCGTCGGCGCCTGATTTGTGTGCTCTGTCTTCTGTCTCTTGCCGGCGGGCAGAGTGAGGTTCGTCAAAGTCTTTGCTCCTTCGAAGTATGTCGGTGCCCCCCGCGGGGATTGATTTCCGAGCTGGAATGGCGCTTGCGATGTGGTCGGCGCAGGAGGCGCTTTGCTCTTGCGCTGCTGCTCTTGCGCTTCTACTATCTTCAGGTTAGCTGCGTTGAGCGGAGCTGGCCTGGCGCCCTGACTCTGAGCTTGACCCGCTTGGGTTTGTTGCTGGTTCTGCGGTCCCTGATTCGCCTGCCCTTGCCTACCAGACATCTTCGACATGACCTTTTGAACGAATTGGACGATGTTGTTGGTGCTCTTATCGAGTTCATCCGGAGTCAAGGTAAGCTCGGCGTTGAGGGTGCCGTCATTCGCGTTGATCTCGCGAAGCAGCATGACCTTAGCTCTGATGACCTGTCTTGCAACGCCCTCGGAGTCGCCGCCTTCGTAGGTACAGAGAAACAGACGTAGAGCCTGGTCGATCTTCTTGATATATTGTATCCTGGCTTTGATCGACGACTCCAGTTGTGCTCGCACATGGGGAGGGATGGGAATGACTGGTCTGCGGGGGGCCTTTTGCTCCTCTTCGCTGATCAGTTGCTTATATCTCTTCTCCCGGTTCGGATCACTCATTCGCTTCTTGAGCTCTTCATTGCTCGGGGGTGGGCGTTGCTGCGCTTTGTTGCTCGAGGCTTCTTGTGCCTTGAGCAACTGCTGTCGCATCTGAGCCTGCTGGACAGGAGGGAGTTTAGACATTTGCTCCTGAGTGAGGTTAAGGCCCTGCTGCGATCTCGAAGGAACCATGGCCGGCGCTTGCGGCGCAACATGCGACGCCTCGGTATTTGCATCCTCATTCGGTCGTTTGACTCCCTTGTTGAGCGCATTTTGAGCATTTGCCTGAGACGGCTGTTGAGGTGCAGGTTTTGGCTGGGGGGTGGGCTGTGCTTGCTGTGACTGTGCTGTTGGCGGTCGAGTTGGCTGAGGCCCTTGACCAGGTATGGGTTGTTGCGGGCCCGACTGGCGTTGCGGAGGTTGCTGACCTCGCATATTGAGAGCCTGTTGCTGCTGTTGCTGGAATTTCCGCACAGCGAAGTCTCTCTTCTGGGTGGCAATAAAGACGCGCAACTGGTCATCCGTGATCCCGGCCTGACCGGGTTCCAGCCTTTGCCGGAATTGGGCGAGCTCGTGGGGAGTTATATGTTGTGGACCGAAGTTTGTCAAGTTTGGTGGTTGTTGTGGCGGTCGCGCTTGCATGACCCCGGGTGTGGGCGTCATGTTTCCGGCGGGAGGCGCGACACCGTTCATACCGTTTGGCTGTGGCGGGCGCAAGCCAGGCTGTTGTTGACCAGCCGCTTGTGATTGCCGCATGAGATCCTGAAAGTGTAACACCTGGAGAAGAAGGAGCCTACTACTGTCGACGCCCTGTAACAGTGCTGGGTTCTGTGCAGCCCACTGCTTCAACTGAGCCCACGTCTTGATCTGCTCGGGGAGATGCTGCTTGACTTGTTGATTGAGGACGGATGGAGGGAAGACTCTTTGATCGGTCATTGCAATGATGCCGGGGTTCTGCTGAAGTAATGATGCAGCGACAGCAAGACGCTCTTGAGTATTGAGTCCTTGCCGCTGCGCCATGTTCATCTGAGGTCCACCTATGCCACCAGCCATGGGCTGACCAGGATTCATGCCAGGGCGAGCATTGGCTGGATTGAGACCGTTCATCATGCCATTGCCCATTCCCATCTGGAGTGCTGGATTCATCATGATGTTTGGTCGACCAGGAGTGGGCTGTCCGGCGGGCAGGCCTCCGTTCTGCATGGCGGTGTTCTGGCGCACTGTTCGCAAGTAGTTGCTTAGAATGTTGCCAAACTGGTCCTCTGGTAGCTTGAGAAGCTGCTGCTTCATCATGGGGTCCATGTCCTGAGGCAGCATGCTTAGGCGCACTTGTTCGGTCAAAGGTTGACCTTGGGCTACGGCGGCTTGGGCCCTCTGTTGAGCCTCTCGCATGAGCTGCGCGGCCACGTTCGGATCGACCTGATTCTGAGGCTGCGGGTTCATGTTTGGAACATGATTCTGCGGTCTCTGCTGTGGGGTGGTCGCGCCGGGCTGGTTGGGGGGCACCATCGGTCGTGTGAGCATTGGCATCGCAGGGCTTTGTTGTGGGCCTTGCGGAACGTTGAGCCCTCCCATCTGGCCCTGTAGTAGCTGGGCTGAGTTGCGTTGCGCCTGCTGCTGCTGCTGTTGCTGCTGCAACTGTCGTGCGCGAAGGGCAGCCTGTTGTTGCAAAGTCGCATTCTGCTGCAGCGTTGCGTTCTGAAATGCCTGGGCCTGAGCTTGTCGTTGAGCCAATGCGGCGGCATTGGGTGCTTGTCCTGCTTGTGCATTCTGCCCAGGGAATCCACCCAACTGTGCACCATTCGCATTGTTGCTGGCAGGAACTACCTGTTGGCCTTGGTTCTGGAGCTGGATGGCTTCCATCTGCTGGTTCGTGATGGTGTTGAAGTCGACGTCTTGGTTCGACTGGCGTTGGTTCGGGTTCATCTGCGGATTCTGCATCGGGGTGGCTTGGCCGGGCTGCTGCATGCCTGTCATTTGGTTTGGCTGGCCTACGCCCTGCTGGAGAGCTTGCAACTGTTGCGGGTTGAGTCGACCGCTCTTGATCATAGCTTCGGCCTGCTGGCGAAATCTGTAGAAGATTGGTTGAATACCCCTGGCGAGGAGCTGCTGGCGTTTTTCCTCGGGCCATGTGTTCACTTCCTGCTGAAATTGTTGTTTGATAGGGTCCTTCGAGGTGTCGTAAAGCTTCTTGGCCAAATTATTGATCATTTGGATCTGTAGCTGGTTTAGTTGCTGTCCAGGCTGCATGGGGGCTTGCGGGTTGTTCTGGCCCTGCTGCATCATGCCTGGATTGGCACCGTTGATACCCATGGACGAGTTGCTTTGCGACATGGGGATCTGCGATGGCTGCATGGGTCGCGTGAGCTGTTGGTTCGGGAAGCCTGGCTGGAACTGTTGCGGCATGTTCGGACGCTGGTTCTGGGGATTAGGCTGCTGGCCCATCATGGGCATGCCCGGGTTCATTGGGTTCATGGCGGGGTTCGGGTTGTTCTGCAAGCCCTGCTGCATCTGCTGTGTGCGTATCTGGTGCATCTTGAGCAGCTGGCCCTTGATGGTGCCACCGTAGTTCTCTTTGGAGCCCGCCTTTGCGAAGGCCTCAGTCTCGATGCGGACGGCGGCCATGGTGACTTCCCGCTCGCCGGCGTCTGGCTTCATCAGGCGGTAGTTGTTGTAGATGTTGAGGGCCATGTTGCTGCGCTCGGAGGGCATGACCGTCTGCTGCCATTGATGGGTGATCTGCGGCTGCGTGGTCTGGTAGTGACGGACGAGATTCTGCTGGGCTGCCCGGCCGTTGGCGGCGTTCATGGTGTTTGTCAGGTTGGGGTTGTTCATGGTGGAAGCGACAACCGCCTATGCGGCGGTGAACAAGAGGGCGGCGATGTCGAGGGAGCGGTCGAACATGGGGAGCAGGCGTGCGGTCTGATGCGTGCGCAAAGGTGTCGGTCGGCGCGGATGGTGGCACAGGACAGGCAGTGGTACCGCTGGGTTGAGAGGGTGGGTCCGTTTGCTCTGAGCGGTGCCCGCTGCCAACAGAAGAAGAGTCTGGAGAGCAGCAGCCCTGAGCGGGACGACAGCTATGATGCGCTCAGCATAGGCGGATGCGGGCGCGAGGAGTGAGGCGTGGGACGGCGAGTAGAGCCGCAGACAGAGGGCGAGGCACGCAGCGGTCGGCACGGCGAGCAAGTAGGCGTCAATGCTGGCGACGGATGGGCGGCCGGCTCCAGAACAGAGGGGGGTGGGGAAATGCGAGGGATGTCGCTGCGAGAGGGGGCTGCTGCGAGGAGCGAGAGTCGTTGTGTGTCGCAGCGCAGGGCTGTCGAGGCGATGGGCAGCGTGTGGGAGCGGGCGGAGAGAGCAGTGAGAGCGAGCGTGTGCGTTGGTTGTGAGTTGATGAGATGGCGCGGAGCCCTGGGAGACCAGACAAGCCAAAGCGCGGCTGCGGGCAGGGATAATCACCCACACGGATCCACCCACTTTGCGTAGCGCGAGAGATGCTCAACGTCGGCGCGGCACCACTCACCTGGTCGTAATTGCACCGCGAAAGCGCCCGCTTTGCTGCTTTCCCAGGGGAGCAGCGAGCAGCCGTGGAGCAGCGCAGTCTTGTCTTCGGCTGCCTTGCCCGGCTCGAGGCTCGAGGCTCGAGGGCAGCGGGCAGCGGGCGGCGGGCGGCAGGTGGCAGCGGCCTCGTCGAGATCAGCACGTGTTACAAGTTGGTGCCATGGATGCCATGGATGTCCGACAGAGAGCAGAGAGGCGGTCACCCCCCGGTCAAGATCATTTCTAAATCTTCCGCTTCCATCTTGCACGTCCCACGCCGCCCATGCTGCCCTCCACTCGCCGCCTGGCTGCTCTGCACCACCACTGCCACGTCCGCCTTCACCATGGCCGTCCAAAGCCCGCCGCCCTCGCTGCCTGCGCCCTCGTCCTCTCTGCGCTGCTGCTTGCTCTGCTCTTGTGCTCCTCGTCGCCGTGCTCGGCGCTTTCAAGGGGTTTCACGTTGCAAGGCAAGCCCAACGCCGAAGCCGATTCGCCCTCGTCAATAATGGCTGCGAAAAAGCACAACCTGGCGCCACCTGTAGAAATCTGTTGCGCATCCCTCGACCTCCCGCAGCGCCCATCGCGCCCATCAAGCCCGGTGGGTATTGCCGCTAGCCAATCTGGGCGTGCTGCACATCACGTCTGCTGGTCGCGCGGCCAAGGGCAGCGCGCAAATCACTCGCACCCTCGCAAGTCACTTGCTCAACCACCTGGCCCGCCCGAGCAATGGCAGCGACAGAAACAGCGAGGCAGCTTGCACACTCTGCCGACACGAGCAGCTGCCACTGCGACCGCTCCTGCCGTCTGCCTTCCGTCAAAAATAGCTGTCATCCGCCAGGGCGACGCCGCGACTCAACTCCGCTGCCCTACCAATCGCATCGCAACACTGCGCCTCTCTCTCTGCCTGTTACGCCCGCTGCCCTAAATTGTCTGCACTTCACCCTCTCACCATCATGGACCGAGTGCCATCTGCTCTGCTGCTCATCCCACCTACTACAATGTATTGTCTAGACTCGGGGGCGGGCGATCCACCGTTGGCTACCCCGAATGCTGGCAGCGCCTAGCCTACGCCAACCGCAACGAGTGACGCCCACATCTGCTGTCAAAAGGCAAGCTCTCTCAGCCTTCGCATTCGCACCGCCGGCGACCAGGTTTTCCTTTTGAACGCAACCAGGCGCGGCCTAGAACTCCTCCTGCTGCATCTTCGCTTTCTACATCATCAGACGCTCCACCTGTTCAGACGAGCTCAGATACTCGGGCTGTTTCCAGTCTGGAGCAGGAGGCCCCAAACCATCTGTAGACGAGCGAACCCCGTCGATCATCCCCCCTTGGCACGCTAACCACATCTCCCTGCGGCCCATCCCATGACGGATCGCCTAGACTGCCAGTCCTCGCCCGTTCCTGGATCCTGCGATTCGCTCCGCCAAACCTCACAGATGACTGTTGCCTCATAAAGCCCGCGGCATCCGCGCAACGCGATCGGGCGAGCACCGACGACTTTCATGGAGGGATTGGCTTCACGATTAGAGTTTTCACCAGCTCACCCATGCTCTGCGAGGAAATGCCCGGCTGCTGAGTGGCGAGGCACGCTTGGTCATCGTGGCGGCTAACACGTACCTTCTGCAGCATGACGACCTCGCGCAGGGCCGTACACGCGCTCGCAGCCGCCCGGCACGGTTTCGCATTGGTTGGATGAAACTTTGTACCGGCGCAGCATCTTCGCACATTTCTCGCTCTTGAACAAGATCAATTTTGCGTTATTCTGCACTGTTCGCCATTATATTTCTATGGTAGGGGCTTGCTCCACAACTTCACTACGCCATACAATCTGGGGTCAGTCCTGCCTGCCACGACGAAATAGTCTTCAGACATGTTCAACCAACACAAAGGTGAGGCAGCTGACCATCACGATGTCTATGCCGTAGCTCTTGGCGTCATGGGCGTTCAGACGAAACGATTGAACTGAAACAATTCGAGCCGCAAGCACCATGTTGGTTCTAGAAGGTTTGGATTACTGTTAGCAGCAGCGTGGTTCGGTCCGTCCCTCGCCCCACGATGCGCCAAAGAGTGCATTGTAGCTTTGAGGGCAGTGGAGCTGCGCCGTATTTATAAAGCGTCGACAGACTCGAATTATTAGCTACATGAACGTTTTGCGCAGTTGCTCCTCCAACATATGTTCACACGCCGCATATTCCAAGCCATCACCTAGCATCTTCTTGGGAATAGCATGCGAATTTGCACCGTGCGCATGCCGTCCGTTCGTTCATCACTACAAGATGCCTGTCGGGGAAAAGCCCGAATGCATATCATCTAAGAATCTTGTCGGTTGGTCGTAACAGCAATCACAATGCACCCTCTGCAGATCGCGGTAGCCTTCTGGAAGTACGATGCACAGCCGGATTGGCTAGCTCGAGTACCTTGTAGATGACGCCGACCTGAAGTGGCTTGCCGTCCTGACACGGTGCGGCTCCTTCCTTAGGCGCTACCCGCCGACGCCGGCTGGTAGGCCTGAGAACCTAGGCATCATCGGCGATTGTTCATGCGGGCTCTGGGAAGGCACAAGTGAGGACGCTGTGAGCCAGTAGTTCTCCACATGGTTGGATTAGTTCGATCCTCCAGCGTATGAGAAGACATCTTGGTACAGATACGGTGCGGTGGCAATCGTTTACGTCCGTGAACCGAGGGAACTCGACAGTAGTGATGAGGTATCATATACACGATTTCCACAAACCCCGAAAAGATGAAACGTGCTAATGGTGATGATTTGACTTGGTATTGCTTGCTCGCTGGGGATGCTTCCACGTTATGGTACAATTGCTCCCCCACTCCACGCTTCGATGCCATCTGCAGACAAAGGAAACCTTGTTTCGTATATGACTGTGTTTATTTCTGGCCAAGGGCGCGGGCTCGCTCGTCTTCGATCTTTTGGTAGAACGCATCGCGGTGCCGGACGGCAGGGACGTGGTAGCCTTGATTTGTCAGTCGGTATGTTCCCTGGGTGTTTATGATGCGTGCTTTTGCGGTTGGAAGCATTCGTAGCTACATACCGTACCAAAAGGCATAGCCGGATGTTACTCCGAGACCTGATCATACGTTAGCCGAGTTCATATCGAGCTCCTATATACTGCACAAAGCTTGCCCCGGCCTTCCAAAAGCATTGTGTGGCATTCCATAGCACAGTGAGAGGGCAGACGCACCAAGAGCAACTGAGATATCGAGCACCACGGAGCGGCGGAGCATCTGCAGTCCAGTCGTCAGTCTTTGTCCAGGAAGCGGACATGCGCCCAATGGCAAAACATACGCCGGTTATCGGTTTGATGGCCATTTTGAAGGTGGTTTCGGTATGGCAGACAGAGTGGAGCGGGGGTTTGCGGATTCGTGGAGCTGGTGAAGGGGTGAAAGCTGGGTTGACGTTCGACGCAAGTGCATGGTGGAACGATCGCTTACATAACGTGCCAAGAAACGTCTGTGCAGAGCCGCGCTCGACTCAAAGGAAAGACCTCCTCTCGACCCAGGGTGAAGGCGACGTCACCAGCGCGCAGCGGAGGAACAAGAATCGCAAGCTGAGGTGAAAGCGCGCTCGCCTGCACTCAACGTCAACTGTCGCTACGCCCCCGCCGTCTCTCTCCACGACCGCAACCGAGCCGACCTCCGCCTCCCCATCGCACACGGCATAGCTCGAGACGAACAGCTTCACGCGACAGGTTTATGCCTGGTCTCGTATCGCCCTCGAGCGCCGGCAGCTTCGGCTCTCTTGCAGGCATGAAGAGGGCATTTGCCGCAGAGGCAGTCCCGACGTACGGCGAGCCGCATCCCAAGAAGCGGAAGGTCATCCACCGGCTGCACCACACGCAGCCCGTTCAACACATCGTCGAACCGATCAGCGCGGAAACGGGCACAGCAGGCTACGACAAGGGCTTCTTTGATCACCAGCTACGGCGCGCAATCGCGATACAATGCAAAGTCGTGGGATTCGACACGGCGAGGCCAGAGGTGCTGGAGAAGTTTAGAGGATTGGTCGATGACTGTACGGCCTCACCTTTCCCGTATTGAGCGGGCCGTGGAGATCAGGCGCGACGCAGTGGCTAACGCTATCTAGACATGACCGAGTTTCTCTCTCAGGTCCGCAAATCCATGACCAGCGCGCGGCGAACGGACACCGTAGCACACGACTGGATATACGCTCTTAACAGCTCCGGCATATCCGGCTCCGCATCCCTCGAACGGTACTTTGACTGCGGTAACATCCCACCATCTCTACTCCAACCATCATTCCTACCACCCGAACCAGTCGAGCCCCCACCGATCGATCTCGAAGGCCTCCTCGGCACCGAACTCTCCGGCAAAGCAGACAAAGAGAGCAGGGCATACATTCCGAAGCACTTCCCGCCATTTCCATCAAAACACACATATAAAGCCACACCCGTCTTCACCGACCGCATAGATGATCCGCGCAAGATTCGAGAAGCGGCAGCGAAGGAAGGCATTGAGGCTGAGAAGAGTCTCCGAGTACTCATGGACGCGCAGAAGAGCGGGTTGCAGAAGAACAGAGTCGGAAAGCGGAAACAAAGTCGTAGGACAACAGAGAGCGAAAGGTTGCGGCAGGAAGCATTGAAGGACATATTACAGGACGAAGCAGAACAAAAGGAGAAGCAAAGGCGACGCGAGGAAGAGAATCTTGAGGACGATGAAGAGTGGGCAGTGCCGGTCCCTTCAAAACCTGTCTGCGAACCGGAGCGCAAGATTAATCTCGAGGAGGGCGTGCACGTCAACTATGACCGCAAGTCTTGGAGGCAGTCAGCCAGAGGCGTGTGAGACGCGCTTGGATCTGTATGGCGATATCGCGATTGAGGGCTTTTGGTGTCCTTTTCTTTCATACCCGAAAACATCTGCAGCATTTCAGCGAGGCGTTCTTGGGTACATGCATTCCGTCCTGGGCCTGGGTGCAATTGGGCATTTCAGGGCGTTGGATTATTGGAACGTATCTTCTGTTCCACAACTGTGTTATTACAGCTCTACGCAGAGGACTTGCTTCTGCAAAAGGCAATTGATACAAATTAAAAGCTGAAGCTCACACAATGCTTGAGACATTTTGCAATGTATAAGCATACATTGAGAACACTCCTCCCCATCTACTCCCACATGGTTTAGCCTTCGATCGGTATTACCATATTTTTGAGTCCTGATCAAGTACATTTGCGCTATACTTTTCCCTTTTCTTCCGCCTGCTGTTTCTCGTTCCAAGCCTCCCACGCTGTAGTCTCGACATTCAATCCACCTGCGCATCTACCCTAGAATCAGCACAATCCACGCGTTATCGCAATCTCCTCGCTTCAACGTCTCGGCTTTTAAATTCTCGTTCTCTTCGCATCACTTCGTTCTTCGCGCTCCCCTCCGCCAAGCCTCTGCACT
This sequence comes from Pseudomonodictys pantanalensis, assembly GCA_019022785.1. Taxonomy (NCBI): domain Eukaryota; kingdom Fungi; phylum Ascomycota; class Dothideomycetes; order Pleosporales; family Parabambusicolaceae; genus Pseudomonodictys; species Pseudomonodictys pantanalensis. The sequence continues at coordinate 79,021 of JAFHBV010000021.1, forward strand.
TTCCATCCCGAAAAGGAAATCACGACTCACTGCCTGATCAACCTCAAAACCGGTAAGCATTCAATCACCGGCACCTCGCCCCGCCGCAAAGGCATCTTCGCATTGCACTTGTACTGTACCATCTCTTTCAACGGACAATCCGTCAAATTGATTGGCGGATACCGCGCTTTCCCCGATGGGAGCGTGTTGACTTGAGTCTTGAGGTCAGTGAGAGGGATTGTAGGTGTGGGCGGTGCCATTGCGCCGCCGAAAGAGCGCCTGGAGAGGGGAAAGGAGGAAAGCCCAAGAGGTGGGAGTTGTGATTTGACGGGAAACGGGGTGGGAGAGAGGCCGAGATGGAAGGTAATGGGGCGAAGAAGTTGGGGAGTAGATTGTTGACGGAAGTTGGGAGCGAGGGGTTGAACGAGGTATGATGCTATCTCCAGAACTTTCTTCCACAAACTTCGGATACTATAACTAACTTGGTTTAGTTGTTACGCTCCCTCCGTGAAATTGTTTTCACCGAAGAAGAAAAGAACTTCTTCAATGTCCCCGAATTGGACGCTCTCCTACCAACTCCTCTACGACCCACAGCACCTCAAGCGCCAATCCTGCCGCACAGCGGCGACCAAGATGCCGATCTCTGGGATCCAAATTCAGATCCACCTATCCGACCTCCCCAGCCTCAGGTCCAACCTCTTCCGAGTTCTAAGCCTGCAGCACCGCGGGTCATAGAGCTCCTCTCCCCACACCCATCCTCCCACCCATATCCCTCGGGCAAAACATCCCTCATCTACCTCCTCACTGCCCACACAATTCTCCCGTCCAAACTTCTCTCCATCCCGTTGTCCGGCCCCTCAGCAGCAATCATCATCATTGACCCTCTTAGTCACTTCAGCATCGCACGCGTAGCTTCCATACTCCTCCACAACATATTCTCCACCATCAAAGCCGCAGGGGAAGCCATAGACGAAACATCAGAGAAAGAAGTCAAAGAGTGTGTAAAAAGGAGCCTAGCGTACGTCCACGTCTTCCGCCCGTCAACATGGGAGGGCCTACTGGCCACTTTACAGTCAATCGAGGGTTACTTATTCGAAGAAGGCGGAAGCAGGCATCGCAGCGCGCATAAGAGGGTGCACGCCATCGTCCTGGAAGACCTGGGTGTCTTTGCGCCGCATATACGCAACGCTTCCACTGCAAGTACGACAAGCTCGAACCAGAATCCTCTCGCCGCAGCCTCGACACAACTCACCGGCATCCTTACTCAGCTCTCCACCCACCTGTCTTGCAGCATCGTATTGACTTCGACATCATCTGCATCTCAGGGTTCTTCTTCGTTTAGGCCAAGCATACCGACGCACTGGCCGCAGGGCACGAATTGTACTCGGCTTGCTATCAGGAAAGTCGATGTGCCCAAGTTCCGCACGGGGATTAGTGCAGAAGAAGCGGAAAATGAGCGGGGGATGCGGTGGCAGGTTGTGTGTAGAGCACGGTTTGAAGTGTGGAGGGTTGGTGGGGAAAAGGATGGGAAGGGCTGTGTGATTAGGATTGGGGAGGGTGTTGATGTCGAGCGGGAAGGGTGATTACGGGTTGTGGCGATTGTTCGCACTGCTCGCGGGATGGATGGCGTTTAGGGATGGCCAGGGGATGGAATGGAAGAATGGAAGAAAAGATACCCCACGACGTTCTTTAGTCATTCTCCGTTTTGAAAAGGGATGCCATGCCCTTATGGTCCAATCGAATACGATATGATACGTACGGGAACCACACGCTTTACTCCTACTCTCATGCAATGCCCACTGGAACCATCGTAGCCCGTGTCATCCTAGTATAGACAAGCCGTATATCGTACATCCCATCCAGTCACTTTTATATACCCATCATGTACACCATCCACTCTCCCCATCCTCTTCATGGTATCTCCCCTGCCCTCCTCGTCTCCAAACTGTCACCACCTCAGTCATCTACGCATCCCTCCCCCAAAGTGCTTTCCTCCTCCCGCGATCCTCCCTGGCCTCTCTCCTCCTCACTCCCCACCTCTCCCTCGCCTGCTCATGCATCGCCTCCACCCTCTCCGCCTTCTCCTCATTCTTCGCCACCATACCCACAAAAAACTGACTGCAGTCAAACTCCTTCGCCAGCCTCGCCCGTGTCCACTTATCCGGATCCTTGGCCCTGAGTTTCCGCATCTGATTGATTTGTTTCGCCGTCACGTTATACTTCTTCTCGTACGGTTGGCGAACCGGCGGGGGGAGGTTTGCTGATGGCTTTGGAGGAAGGAAGCTGGGGGCTGAGAGCGGGGTTCCGGGGGAAGCGATGGGCGAGGTGTGCGTGCGGTAGGCGGCTTGGGTTGAGGCAGTTTGGAAGGCGGTGCTGAGGGCACGGCGGCGGTCGGTTGGTGGGAGGAATTTGAGCGGCGTGTGGTAGACGGATGGGGCGGAGGAGGGCGGGTTGTATATCAGTGACGGTTGTCTTGATGATGGTGTGTACGAGGGGGATTCGGGAAGGGCGAGAAGTTTCTTATGCCGTCGGGTTGTGGATTCATATCGGCATTGGGTTGTGGGGAGGAGAGACGGCCGTGAGGCTTGTCGAGCGCATGTTCTGAGGAGCGGTGTGCATGTTGACATGGTGTTGTGACGGCTCGGGAGGAAGGACGCATGCAGATAGGATGGTGTCCTAGGAGAAAGATAGATTTTGTCGGTGTCGAAGATGTTCCGGCCGAGAAGGGTTATGATTGGTCAATGGGTCTGCTCCTGGTCTGGACAACTTCAACCGCATTACCGCACAGATACACTTCAGAGATGGTGTTTAATTTATTTTCTTGTTTTCGTGCTAATCTGCGCAGCCTCAGTCCGAATGGTAGACATTGATCAGTCTCCAGAGCCCTTCAAGCTTTCACCCTATGCCCTCTTAAGCTCGCCCGCAACATAGTGCAAATACGCTCCTAATAACTTCGTCCCCTCGATGTAATTCCTCTTGTCCAACTTCTCGTTAATCGAATGCGCCGCATCCGTCGAGCTGCCCATCGGCAGCAACAGCACATTCTTGCCCAGCTCCTCCTGGAACGTCAGCGTCACGGGAATACTGCCACCCTCCCTCGTCATATCCGGCTTGACGCCATACACTCTCTCGACTGCCTTTGCCGCAGCCGTGTAGTTGGGGTGATTCGGGTCCTCTACCCACCACTTGCCGCAGTGCACAATGTTGAACTTCATCTTGTTCTTGGACTTAAGCTTAGCGAATTCGGAGTTGACGTGCTTCTCGACGAGCTTTGTAACAGCATCGATCTCCATGTTGGGTACTGTGCGGATAGAGAATTTACCGATGACCTTTGCTGGAATGACGGTCTTTGCGCCGGGGGTGTAGAATGCACCTTCGATACCGTGCAGAGATAGCGATGGGTAGCGCATCTTGTGCTTGAGCGCGTCGTCCTTGTTGTCGAAGATGGCCACCTCGTTGCCTAGCGATTCGTGTAGGTCCTGCATGGTGAAGGCGATGGGAGGATACAGGGCTGCCTCCTCGTCTGTCAAAGGGGCAACGAGATCGTCGATGCCCGCGATTAGGATCTTGCCGTCCGGATCCACGAGAGAGTTCATGATGCGGATCAAGTCCGTCATGGGCTCGTGGGTCATGCCGCCGTACACGCCCGAGTGCAGATCCTGTCCTGGCCCGGATACCTCCACAGAGTAGTAATTGCAGCCGCGAACGCCATAGGTGAGGCACGGTTTTTCAGTGCCTAGCCAGTAGTTGTCCGAGATGCAGACCACATCCGCGTCCTTGAAGAACCTCTTTGCTTCCGCGCGGATTGTGTCGTCCAATCCCTCTGAGCCATTCTCCTCCATGCCCTCAAAGCACATGATCAGGTTGACCGGGATCTCAACGCCAGCTTTCTGGTGTGCCTCGATGGCATTCAACCAGCCCAAGACTGGACCCTTGTCGTCCGTCGCGCCACGTCCGTACATGCGATTCTTCTCATCGATAGTCAGCGTGAACGGGTCGGTGGCCCAGCCATCGGACTTCTGCGCCGGTTGCACATCGTAGTGGCCGTAAAGCAGGACGGTCGGCTTCTGTGGGTCTTCGCCGAGGCGGCCGAGGAGACAGGGAGGAAGGTCGAGGTGTTCGCGACCGGGTTGCTTTCCGAGTTCGCGGAGCTCGACGGTACCGCCGAGGCCTTTGATCTGGTCTGCGAGCCAGTGGCCCATCTGCAATCGTGCATTAGCATACGCTGCGTCCACCTGTTGGATCGGTGGCTCACCTTCACGACGTCCGGCCGCCTCTCATCTTCGGAGCTGATACTGGGGATGCCCACAGCTTCCTTGAGCCTATCGATGAACCTGTCTTGCAAGCTGTCCACCTGCTTGAAGAATGGGTCGAGGTGCGGCATAGCGTCGAAGGGCTTGTAGAGGTATGGCCAAACGGCGGCGTGGGTGCGATGATGGGGTGTGGTAGTAGAAAAGCAGCGGGCGGTGGGTGTCGTAAATGCTCTGGTGAGAAGCGATATATAGGCTTGACAACACTCGGATGCGGTTATCTGCGGAGTGCAAGGGCGTGCAAGGGCAAAGCGAGCGGTGGTGATTTGGGAAGGTGGTCGTCGCAGCAGCGCGGGAACGAGGGGCAAGCGGGGCATGTTTGTATGGAGGAAACGTCAGAGCTGTCAGACGACGGAAGTGATGGACGCTGGCCCGAGCTCCCTACCCAAATTTTCGCAACGGTGACATTCAATTGCTATGTCCCTGTCGCGCTGTCCAACAAGCGTGGTTGTAGGCGGATGGTGTGAGTTGTGCATTGAATCAATTTGAGCAGGGCAAGGCCTGAGAATGTTACACAAAGTCCAACAAATATCGCCCCATGCGAACAAGAAAAGCCTCGAAAAAGGCATCAGGCCACTGAACACCCTTCAGCAATGTGCAATGTAAGTCGAAATGATACCCAAAGCATGACGAAATGCTACTAGTACATGGGAATGAGTGCGAGAAAATGCTCAATGCTCCCTGCGCAACAAAAGACATTACTTTGGTAATCATGGGAGAAAATATAGGAAAAGCGAAGGAAATGTTCAATCAGAAAGCAAAACTCAGGTCTGGGTAGGGCTAAGAATAGCCTCCCTCGGCGGCAACTCCTCTACCTTATCCTCTTTCAGAGCCCCACTGAAGTCCGGCTCTTTGAAGAAAGGCGATTCGGTCGCGCCTTTCTCGTCAGATGCCGCTGTCTTCTCGTCTTTCTTTGGATCCGCTGTTCCATCTTCACCAAATGGCTGTGGCGAACCCGCCCCAATGTGATGATGGGCAGCTGTGCCCGGGCGTGGGACCGAGTGCTCAGGGAGCTCTCTCATCGGCGCCTTCGGATGGTTTGGACTCTTGAGGTGCTCAAATTCGAGGAGGGAAGATCGTCGGAGCTGTTCGAGCTTCTCTTCGGGGTTCTTGAGGCGCAAATAGAGTCAGCTTCGTATGCTTCAAGTCGCGATAAAATATGCAAGCCGGATAGCTATGTCTCTAGGGCGGGTGTGCTGGGTCTTGGGTCGTTAGTCGCGGAAGAGTTGGCAGCTTCTTCAAAGCCGGGAAAATCTGTTTGGGATTTGGGCGGTGGATCGAGAAGCGACGGGTCCGTCAAGGATGCCAGAGGGGCTCCTCGGGGGCTGACGCCGCTTTTGTAGGGCTTCAATGGACTGAGGAGGGCTTCAGGTGATGCTTGCACTTTTGGGGCTGCCATCTCCTCTGGTGCTGGCTCGGATGATGATTGGGCAAGGGTGATACTTATATCCTTGGTAGTGATAGATGGCGAAGGCGGCGCGTTTGCTGTGACGGTAGACGTGGCAGAGTCCCGACGCGGACGGTAAAATGCTTCCCAGGTATAAGAGTAGAATTCACAATGCGGACATACCCATTCTGCTTGATCAGGAACGCCTTCAGCCCCAGGAAGCTGTCCTTGCTCGTCCCGCTCCTCACCCCAGAATGTCGGTCGTCTGACCGGAGCAGGTGTGACTGGCAAGCTCGGCCGTTCAACGGCGCTCGGGAAGTCGGTGATGATGAGAGATTCTCGGCGATTCTTGCGGGCGATTTGGGGTGACAAGATCTCGTCTGCAGCACCGCCGTCTGTGAGAACCTGCGGCTTCCCTCGTCGATTATGTGATTCCATGATCGCTCGCACATAAGTCTCAATTCCGGGCACATTGTCCCAAGCGTTGACGCTGCTTTCCTGAAACTCCTGCCACTGCTGGTCAGCTGACTTGGGTGTAGAAGTATGTTCGGAGTCGCTTGATCCTGGGCGACCCTCTTGGGCCTTCGCGTCACCCGCGCCTTCGTAATGTACAGTTGAGAATGGGTGCTTGGATGAGGACCCAGCAGTTGCTGCGGCAGCGGCAGGCGTGGGCTTCGGAGGGAGATCTTCAGCGAACACGCGAGCCGCTTTCGGTCTGTCAGGCTCCCGTTCCCAAGGGAAGAGGGGTTTTGGTGGCTCAGCTGGTTTGGGCTTTGTTTCCGGCACCTGGTACCACATGTCCTTGGGTGGTTCAGGATACGACTGCGGCGCCTGGAAGAGTGTATGGCTTTCGCTGAAGGTATACGTTTGCGTGGGGAAGTTGGCAGCTTCGGGCTTCGATTCGGTGGGTGGCTCGAATCTGAACAGTCAGTATGCTTACGATACAGAATACTTCGTCCGTCTTACCTCGTGGCGTCCCACTCCATCTGCGGCGCGGAGAACCGGCGTTGCTCCACGGTCGGGGTCGGTTCTACCACACCTTGGTCAATATTCTCCGCAACCTCGCCAGGTTCAGACAGAGGAGGTTCAGTGGTAGTAATGGATGCTTCTGGTTCAACAATCTCGGGCACGGCAGCAATGTTCTGGGTCGAAGAGTAACCGAAATCGGTACTGGTCGTCTCACCCTGGACCTGGGACTGCACCACCGTCGAACGGCTTCCACCATCCGATGTCTGCTGGGATGCAGCTTGTTTCAAGTGCTTGTCGTATACTGCCCACCACCTCGCTTGAAGCTCGTTGTAGACACCATAGCCGCTGGGGCCCTTCCGACCGGCCGTCCAAGGCTTATCCTTTCCAATGAAGTGCACGGCGGCAATGTCCCGCTTATAGTATCGATAGGCTGGTTCCCACTGATATTGAGCATTGGGCGTGGTGTTGTAGGTGAAGGGCAGACGGTGCCACTTCTTGTGCTCGTAGTACTGGTTGAGCAAGCCTTGGTCAGCACCATCGAAGCTGTCTCCGCTTGCTGCCATGGTCTGCAATGCCCAGTACTCGCCCATATCCGGTGTGAGAACCATGACACCCGTGTTGAACGCGTCAGGCCATCCGACATCGGGCGCAGCAGCGAAGGACGCCTCGATGTCGAACAGCTCGTCCAACGCTCGTATAGCCACCACGTCGGCGTCCAGATATACAATCTTCCGAAATTGCGTCTGCCTCCAAAGGGCGATCTTGGTGAAGGCGTACAGAAGATCGGGACGACCCATTAGGAATAGGTTGGACGGGTTGGGATTCCGTATGCGCTCGACGGGAATTACATAGTCGTATAGCGACCTGAGCTCGGTGATGGTGTCGGCGGATAGCGTGTCCAGCGTGACGAGACACGCAAGCTTCTTGGTGGTACCGGCATCGCGGAGGGAGTGGGCGAGGACGATGGCTCCTGGTAAACGAGGTTAGCGACAACTTCGAGTCCTGGTGGAAGGCGGTTTATCGGGTGGTCAATTGGCCGAGGGATGGGGATGGGGTGTGCATACCGGGCAGATAAGAGTCACTCATGAGGAGCTGCAGGGCAGGTTAGCTCGCGTGCTTTGTACGACGCCGGGGACCAGCAACATACCGTGCAGTAGGCATCTTCGGCTTGACTCGCCATTTTGGCGTAAATCAAAGAGAGTGGTAGAGGGCAAGTGCCTCAAATAAGAGAGGGACTAGAGCACCAACGGTGGTAGGCCAAGCGGGAGGCTGGCAGGTGACAATATGCACGCGTCTAGCTTTCCCCGCCCAACGACGTAGTCGGTAGTGAAGCTCCGTCGATCGCAGGTGGTGCTCGGAAAACGAGAACGAACGGCGCGAGCGTCGGCAGCTGGAATAAAGCACGCCGGGGTCAGAACAGTGGCATTGTGCGACGTGCGAAGCTGCAGCGAGCTCCGCAGGATATGTACAGAGGAGCAAAAGGGCTGTTGGAAGAGATTCCGTGGAAAGGTGATCCAAAACACCCACCCGTCCCGTTCTGTTTTGCTGCAGCGTCCAACGGGAGCTTGGGCCATTCGAAATGACCGGCTGCCATGCCCAATGGGGCCATAGCGCGCTCCAAGCCTGAAAGCTCCGAATGTCCGCCATCCAAGTTTTCTGCATTTCATCTCTTCGTTACCATTTCCCTTCCCTCCATTGCGTGATCCAGAGGTGTCACTTCGTGAACTCGAATACTCGCATCACCGAGCGCTCCGACAGTCGAACCCTCTCAGGGTCTTACCAGCCCCCATGCTGCCCTTTTTAATCTACGAGTCAGCCACAGTTTCGGGACGGGTAAACACCACCGCTCGGCGCTTCTCAACAACAGGAGCAAGTCGATCAGCTTCAGAATCCCATGAATCGAACCTAGGTTTTTCATCGGGATTTTCTTTTCGCTGGTTTAGCTGAGCCGGCTCCATGACCGGGGCCCACTGCCGTGCTCGAGCCCACGTAGCCGCATCCCGCAGCATATACCTATGCAGACATGAAGTCTGCACTCCGCGTCATCAAAGCCAGACCTGAAGCACAATACGAAAAGCCTCACGAAGCCGCAGCTCGGCAAATTGAAGGCGTTATTGGCTAACAACGTTGTCTTCAAGATAAGCGAGACTAACTTCAGCCCCATAGGGTCTATGATGCCATACATTCCACTACTGCGACTTTTCCATTCTTTTGTCAGGTACAACCTGTTCATTGGTCTACTTTAATCGACAACCCCTCGTTCTTTGCTTCACCATGTTCTGCTCTTCTCGATCGCTCTTTCCCTCGCACAAAATTAACGAATACACCCAGGACCTGACTTCAGTCTCGTCAACATGCCCAAGCCACGCGTGATATACTGGTTCCGCACCGATCTTCGACTTCACGACTCCCCAGCCTTAAAAGCTGCCTTGGATCTCAAACCCGAATGTCTTTACCCCATCTGGACCTGGGATCCTCACTACGTATATCGTGCACGCGTTGGGCCCAATCGCTGGAAGTTTCTCATTGACTGCCAGAATGACCTCTCAAAATCCATCGCCAAGCTAAATCCAAAGTCAAGACTCTTTCTCATCCGCGAAGCGCCTCAGACTCTGTTCCCGAAGCTTTTCAAAGAATGGAAGATCACGCATTTGGTATTCGAGAAGGACACCGACGCGTATGCGCGCGATCGTGATAGCAAAGTCATTGAGCTCGCGAAAGAGGCAGGTGTTGAAGTAATGGTGAAGGTGGGACGGACATTATATGATCCAGACGAGCTGGTTAAAGAGAATAAGGGAAAGCCGACAATGAGTATCAGTCAAGTTCAACATGCCGGAGCAAAAATTGGAGAGATACCACGACCAATCCACGCACCGACCTCCCTACCAGATCCAGGCAAGGCCACGCTGAGTTTCAGTCAAGAGAAGCCTGCAAGCGATCCAGATATCAACTCGATACAACGTGATGCCGAAGAGAATTCCTACCAGGCTCTAGCTGGACCCAATGGCGACTTTGCGGTGCCCACCATGGAGGAACTAGGGCTGAAGGGAGCCACCACTCCGCATTCTGGCGGCGAGACAATAGCCCTGAAAATGCTTGACGACATCATCGCAAACGAAGACTACACTGCGACCTTTGAGAAGCCCAAAACAGCCCCAACCGCTTTCGATCCACAAGCCACTACCCTCCTCTCGCCTCACCTACACTTCGGTTCCCTCAGCGTCCGCGAATTCTACTGGCGCGTGCAAGACGTTGTCACAAAGTATAAAGGGAAAGCATCCGAACCTCCAACTAGCCTAACAGGCCAGCTACTATTCAGAGACATGTACTTCGGCGCCCAAGCCTCGCTGGGCTACTCCTTTGGCCAAACATACAACAACTCGCACTGTCGCTTCATACCCTGGCACTTGGCCTCCGAAATAGACACCACGTCCGGCCTCGTCACCGGGAAGTATCTCGTCGACAACGCGCAAGCAGAACAATGGTTCCAGCGCTGGAAATACGGCTGCACAGGATTTCCTTGGATCGATGCGCTAATGCGACAACTACGCCAGGAAGGCTGGATACACCATCTCGGACGGCACGCAGTAGCATGCTTCCTCACACGCGGCGGGTGCTACATCGACTGGGAGCGCGGCGCCGAAGTCTTTGAGGAGTGGCTTATCGATCATGAAGCTGCGTGTAACATCGGCAACTGGCAGTGGCTTAGTTGTACGGCGTTCTTCGCGCAGTTCTACCGCTGCTATTCGCCGATTGCGTTTCCGCAGAAGTGGGATAAGGAGGGTGCTTTTGTGAGGCAGTATGTTCCAGAGTTGGCGAAGTTTGACAAGAAGTATATATACGAGCCGTGGAAGGCGCCCATTGCAGATCAGAAGAAGTGGGGTTGTAGAGTTGAAGGCAATGGAAGCGATACACAGAAGGGAGAGAAGGGGTTGAAATCGTACCCTAAGCCCATGTTCGATTTCGCTGAGCGGAGAGAAATTTGTATCCAAGGCATGAAGAACGCGTATCATGTGGGCCTGTATGGGAATGATCCGAAGGTCCTGGATGGGAGTTGGAGAAAGCTGTTCGAGGATGGCGCGGAGGGTCCGACGGAGGGTAAGGATGGGCCACCGGGCGCGATGGTAGAGCATGAGGATACTGATGGTGGGGAGGAGGGTCATCACGAGGATAAGAGTGCGAAGACAGGATGTGGGAAGAAGGCAGCTGGGCATAAGAGAGATGCTAGTCAGGGCACGCTGGATGGAATGGTGACGAGGAAGAAGAAGAAAAATTAGCGAGCAATGTCTCTACGATTCACTAATGCCGTTGCTACGACAAATACGCAAGAACCATCCTAGAGTTCAGCTGGACAATGGCCCAGAGCTTAGGACAGATGTGTATTGGGGAATAATAGATGTGTTAGGGGTAATGAGAAAGATGGTATTGGATTCTGCTTAATCCAAGGTACCTTGAAGGTGGTACTAGACAGCGTTGACGCGACGCAAGATCAAGCCTACCAGAGCTTAGTACCTTTGCCCGGGTATGACATGAAAACTACTATCATACCTCTTGGATTCGGCATAGGCTTTAGGATCAGCGCGTTTAAGGCTCGCTTGTCCAGTAGCTTGCCAATCCCTTCCCAAAGCCCGATCCTAGGACGCGAGATATTCTCGTCTGCAGGCGGCGCATTAACACTTGCTCACTGACAGCATTGTGGTAAAGCCTTCACCATGGCAAACACGCGAAAAGCCAGGCGGATTGTAAATATCGCATTGTGAGGAAATGTGCTTGACATTACGTCTTCGTTGCCCCTCTCCTTCGAGAATGCGTCCAGTAATTCACCGTGCAGATCCCGCGATTCCGCCCAGACGAGCGTGTCTGAAATCGGTGCTGGCAGAAAAGGCTTCTTCCAAAAGAGAGTCAGGGCGTGACCAGAATGTGGGTCGCGTTTGTTCGCAAATGTGGGAGACGGGGACGTGTCACACGTGTCGCTCGACGAGTACGTCTCACTCCTGCTGTACAAGGCCGCATCGAATGTGCTTTCTGCCCGACCACACACCATTGTTTTATATGACGCGATCCTGTTGAATGTGTGCCCCCCAATAATGCCCAATGGCATGACCGAGATTGAGGCAAGGGGGCGGGCAATGAAGACGCTGAAGGATACGGGCATGGTTCTGCTACAGATGCTTCATCCGGAGAAGAATCCATTGGAGTAGAGACTTCGCAGGTAGTATGCAGTGAGTGGAAGCAAAAACGGAGTGGACTTCAACAAATGGAACGGAAGATGGATCACCTTGTATTTCCTTTGATTGATATCTCCAGCCTGTATCCAAAGCACTCCCCGCTGAGTAGTAAAGCGGAAGGTTCCTTCCGATTTCAATTTAGCACCCATACCAGTCCGCTTATCATCCTTCAACAGCAGAAGAGGAGTCTTCCGTTATTGTCGGCAATACCGATACCACCCTCCTTTTCCCCTTTTCCCAATACCGACGAGTCTCCTTGCGGGCTTTCGTGTTTTGTTCGTCTGGGGTCGGACTCGCCTTGGCCAAAGAAGCACCAGGGCAGTTTTTGTCATCGTGTCCAGTCTGATCGCATGTTCGACAGGTAGGGATTCGGAAAGAGAATCCGTCCTCGGGATCATCCTGTGCATTGGAAATTCCCCTTGAATCTGCACTAGCGATGCCTTTCGTAGTTACCGGCTGCTTGTGCTCGCTCGGCTTGGCAGGGCAGTTCTTTGTAATGTGGTCTTTGTCGCCACATCGGTGGCAGATGAGTAGCTCTGTGTTCTTGTTAACGCACTTCATGGTGTTCTCTTTGGCAGCTGGTGCACCTCTCGGGGCGGGGGCCCAAAGACGTTGCAGAGCATCCCTTGGGGCTAGCTTGGGGCGCTCTGGCATAAGGTTCTCGTCTCTTTTCTCCTGCTTCTTCGGGTGCTTACGCGGACGTCCTCTAGATCTCTCGGGCGCCTAAAAAGAGGCTATAAGTCAGCGACTGGATACCCAAGTAGTTCAGAAGTTGGCTGATGCGGCGGTGGTTCCTGGTGTAGTCATGACAGCTGCTAAACTTCACATACCTGAGAAGCACGCTCCTCCGCGGCACCTCGTGCAGCGATCTGACGATAAAGCTCGTTCGATTCTTGTAGATCTGCCGGTGGATCGGGCCTGCAGTACCATCTTTTCGCCGCCTCGACTCGATTTGGAAGACTTTTCTTCGCACAGGCACCGACTTCGTCGCAAATATCGTGATCCTGAAGATACACATGGTAGTCAAACACAAGTGGTTGGAGGACGAGATCGGCGAGTCGAATGATAACCGAGTTGTACATGTACGAATTCACGTACTCCATGCGCCTTAGCGTATCAAGCGTTGGGAGAGTGTGCTGGAGCCGTCCCTGGATGAGGCCAAATGTGCGAATCCTGAGATTTATGTACTCAAGCTCGTCGGCCTGGTCGTGCAGATCAACGAGTTGCCCCAGGGTGAGTTTTTGGATCGGTAGAGGGCAATAGCTATCCCATTCTCCTGCCAGCATATACCTGTAAATCCATCGTACGATCTCTTTGTCACCTCGCTCGACGGTTAGATGGTCTGCGATTTTGGTCGACAGTTGCTTGCGGGCGAGGCCGGAGAAGTGGACAAGGAGGTCGGCATATGTTCCCTCTATGGCGATGAAGGTGGATTTTGCAGGTCCAACAAGGATGTTAACCCTGCGGCCTTTTGCAAGGCTACGAGAAGGTCAGTTTAGAAGCGTTCTCGGAATTGGTTCTACACTTACCCTGCAACTTCAGCTGGCTTGAGTGGCATAACGATAGTGGATAGAATTCTGTGTACGTCGGTTATATTTTCCGTCAACCCCAAAAAACCTTCAGCAACTGGCCAACCGGATGCGTCAGGAAAGCGCGAATGGCCTCGGCCCTGGTACCTCGCTCTGGTACCTCGCTCTGGCTTGCCCGTTGCGGTGGGTTATATCCCGGAAACCGCGATCTGAGTGATCTGCTCTTGTCAAGTATTGAGTAGTCTGTTCTGTTGCGTGGCGTTACGGCAGAAAGTCTAATGTGAGAGAGTCTGCGTTTCGGGATTCACGCCTGACTGGTTGCCGAGCGGCTGGCAGGTAAGTCCGCGAGTGAGCACTCTGGGCAGCGAGCGGGAACGCTGCTCGCAAGTATTTCTCACCTACTATCGCCCTTTGACGACGGGTGAACAAGAATTCACAATGTTGACCCGGTGGGCGACCCAATATCGGGAGACATTCTCGGGCTCTAATGTGAGAGAGAAGGAAGGACACCGGGGTTGTGAGTCCAATCAGGGCAGTCGAGGCCAATGCCCTTTTGCAGAACTGTCGTGGGCTTTGATGTTTCTTCGTGATTTCCTGTTTGGGTACAGCAAACGCAGAAGGCGCACCCTGCCCAAACATCGTCCACGACCACCATTCTTCCTCCCGACACCATCAGCTCAGCATGCCGGAGTACCGTAACATAGGCGTTGCCCTGCATTCGCAATTCGATATCGAGACGATCCCCGAGTGCCGCCCTCGCTCGCAGGAATACTATGCCGAGCGAGGAACAACCAAAGAGATCCCGCCTCTAATCGATGAAAAGAATGCGACATGCAACGTCTACGTGCCAGCCCTCCCTGGCAGTCAGTTCTGGATTGCATACGCCGTCTTCGACCCTGTGCCAGACGACCAGCAATATCTCTTCAAGCTCTTCATAGACGGTGCCCACATCGTCAATTTCTCGGTGGACAAAGATCAAGGATGGATCGGCAAAACAATGTTTGGACTTTACGAGACGGGCGATGCCGAGGGCAAAAAGCACGTCGAGAAGCGCGCCTTCTTCTTTGCGCCACCCGTGGGAGATGCTTTTGACGACAACCCGCAAATGGAGATTCGCGTTCATAGAGCAAAGGGAAGGAAGAGAATCGGACGTGATATGAAGGAATACGAGCAGAGTGAGCATGCGAAGAGCGGGAAAGGCACTGAGTACGTTCGCTGACCTTTCGATTTCCTGGCTGTTACTTACCTCTTCTCAACAGTCTCATCAAAGCTGGCCGCGCAGGCTCTGAACAGCCCAAGCAGTTTTACAAATTCGCACTCATAGACCCTGTTGACAAGCCGTACATTACTTTCCGGTACTTTTACCGCACCTGGCCGCAAATTCGTGAGCTGGACCTGGAGCCACCCGCTGGCATCGAGTTCGGCGATGAGTCTGAGTTGTCCATCATCGAGCCATACGAAGCCGATGGTAGACAGAGCACCACGGATAGCGAACGTGAAGTCGTCGGGAAGGAGTTGGATGATGTTTTCAGTGCCATTGCAGCCAAGACTGAGTTTCGACCGCCTTCCTACGTTCCCTCTGGCGCACCTCGGCCTCGCCAGCTCGAAACCAGCCCCCAGCATAGAGTGCTAGGACTGCGTGGAGGCGGATGTGAACACGCGCGCCAATATCGACTGTCCATTCCGCCTTCTTGTAAGCTGGAGCCGCCGGAGCTCCCGAATCGCCCATTGCCGTCCATCCCGCAGAAGAACGTCTTTGAGGCAGAGTCAGGGTACCGCCCTCATCCCGCATATCCGCTAGAGGATTGGACGGTACGGACACCGAGCCCAGTCAAATCGGTGAGGGACTCCATATCGACACCGCCGTTGAGCCCCAAGAGAGGCGTGACGCCCACGTCGTTCATCAGCGCCATCGCAAGCACGTTCAGACGTCGTGGAACGCCGAGCACGGAACGCACAAGCGAAGATGACGGCAGAGCTGGAGCCCGGAGCGTCTCGTGAGGCAACTAGAAGAGTGAAGATAAACGATTTTGGACGAGGGACCGAGGGAAAGATGCGATGTGTGTGGAGACTCCTGCAACTCAGAACGCGCTAGCCGTCCTGGAATCTCTAGACCGCAGCCAACTTGTGTACAACCATAAACCACCTATAGTGAGCCTCAAGATCCAATTCACTCATCTTTATACCGCCCATAGTGCATTCTATTGCGTCCGATCGGCTGTATTCCGAAAAGGATGGAGGTACCCCAGTTTTGTTGCGGCTTACGTGGGCTTTGATCATGCAACCAATCATAGCGAATAGGATCCGAGCGAAACCACTCGAGTGCTGGAGCGTCCGAACACGATATGCAAGTGAATCGACAATCATTGATAAGTCGATCTGGCCGCCGTTGCTATGATTCCATTTCACACTTCTATAGCTTCTTTTTTATTGCTCCATCCCATACATCCCGTCCAAATTTGACTCTTTTGACTCACTCGAGCGCTGGAAGCTCCCAGCGTTGTTGATAATCAGAATGGGAAACACATGGACGCAGTTCTTCCCTCCTAAGCCGCATTTCACTGAGAAAAATCTCGCAGATTTGTCAGGAAAAGTACGCCAACCTCGGCCCTCGCTCTGTATCCATTCCTGGCATGTGTCGCATCTAATCCAAGCAGGTCTACATCGTGACCGGCTCGAACACGGGCATCGGCAAGGAAGTCGCGAAGAGACTATACTCGAAAAATGGCACCGTCTACATCGCCGCGCGCTCCGAGCCCAAAGCCCTCAAAGCCATGGACGATATCCGCGCCGAGCACCCCTCCTCTAAGGGCAACCTGTTCTTCCTCAAGCTCGATCTCGCCGACCTGACGACCATCAAAACGACTGTCCAAGAGTTTCTCTCCAAAGAGCAAAAGCTACATGTCCTCTTCAATAACGCAGGCGTCATGAGCGTCAAAGAACCGATGGAAAAGACCAAGCAAGGCTACGAAATGAACCTGGGGGTTAACGTCATAGGCACCTTCCTCCTTACGAAGCTCCTCACCCCGACGCTCATCGCAACCGCGAAAATCGAGGCCCCAAACACTGTCCGCGTCATCTGGCTGTCGTCCACCATTGACCTTGCGGGCATCAAAGACGTTGGTGTTCCGCAGGACAACCTCGATTACCATATCAAGAAACCTGGCATGGAGCGCTATGGCATCAGCAAAACGGGCGACTGGCTCCATGCTATGGAGTATGCGAGGCAATACAAGGGCGACGGGGTGATCTGTATGCCTGTCAACCCGGGCAACCTCAATAGCGAGCTTGGGAGGGATCATTCGGCGTTTGTGCAGTTTTTGTTGAGACGCATAGTGCATCCCGTAGAGAACGGTTCGTATACGTTGCTGTGGGCGGGATGTAGTACGGACGTTACGCTCGAGAAGACGGGGACGTTCGGTGAGTGCAATGCCGTGGGGAGGCGTGAGATGTTGGGTTGCTAACGACTGTAGTTTGGCCCTGGGGCAGATTTGGTGTGGTGAGGGAAGATCTGCAGGCTGCGGCCAAGTCAGATGCTGAGGGCGGCAATGGAACTTCGAGAAAGTTTTGGGACTGGACGGAGGAACAGGTCAAGCCTTATTTGTAGGTGGTGTACGAGGATATAAGAGCTGATCATTGGGCGACGGAGGTCTGCCGAGTCGATCCTAGTTCACGGAGTCGCGTAATGGGTCCGGAGTTGATATTTATCATTCTCATCAGTGTCGTACTGTAGTCGTGCTACAATGATTTTTATCCTCCCACGGGCGTGTGTTTAGATTCGGATAGGCTGTGTAGTTTGGCTGGAGCACAAAGTTGCCAGATGAGGCCCGTGACCGCAAAGCGTGTCCGCCTGCGTTCCTCATTCGTTTCCAGTGAAGGTCCATGATCAGGAGAGATGTTTGTATCAAGCTTCGGATGAGTTGAGAGTAGGAGTTGACGGGAGACAGCAGAGCGGCCTCGGTAGCGTATCTCGACCCCTGTCCATTATGCAAGGCACTCGACGATGATTGGTTGCTTCGTCTCACCCCGCAACAGCTCGAAGCTCCCCATGACCAGCTGACAGCTCCGTTCACCTCCACAACAGCTCCGAGCTTCTCACATGGACGCGCAGTTCTCAGCTTTGCGTCCCCTCTCCTTCTCGTCATCTTATTGACCTCGTCCGCCGTGTTGATCGCCCTTCCCTCTGTTATCTGAGCGGCGCTCGAGTCTGACGCAATGCGCTCGTTCCGCATCGTCGCAGCGGCGCTTCTGGCAGGCGTCACCGAAGCTTCGACATTGACGCCGCCTGTGCTTCCTCTTATTGTGCGGAACCCGTATCTGAGCACTTGGCTCGGGAATGCGCGAGAGGAGCCGTGGCACAAGTGGCCCATATTCTGGACTGGCGCCGAGGTATGCGGCTTCCATCCCATGTGCAACCGACCGGACGCGGACCGGCGGTCAATTGAACCTCCAGGAGCTGAACAGCATGCTGATTGGCGGTCTATAGGTTGGCTTCGGTGTCCTCGCCTCTGTTCCGGACTCAAACCAGGTGTATCCATTGCTGGGCCGGCCCCACGACTCCCTAGATTCCGATGAAGAAGAGTACGTACCCCGACGCGCATGGCGAGAGCAACGGCTGACCATACACCACAGCTACACAATAGCATACCCGTCATACAAGGGCGCGAAGTACGACGCATCCGTAACGAACCTCACATACTCGATACCAGCGCCCCCAAAGTCCGACGCCGACGACCTCGAGATCATCCTATCCTTCCTGTCCCCAATTACGCCGACTTCGACTCTGCGGCAGTCGATTCCCGCGGCGTACCTCACTATTTACGTGGCAGGGACCTTTGACGTGAACATCTACGTTGATGTTAATGGTCAATGGGTCAGCGGGAAGCGCGAGAGCGTCATAGAATGGAGCCTTGCCCAACAGGAGGCGGCCGGCATGGTCAAGGGCCTCAAGACATGGCAAGTGAAGCGACAGACGGAGCAGGTCTTCACTGAGAGCTGGGACCAACCTGAATGGGGTCAGCTGCACTTCACAGGCCCGGCAGACTTGCGTCACGAGTGCGGTACATCGGCATTGCTTCGTCAACGCTTTGCTCGCACCGGGACACTGCAGAATGAGATCGATGGAGCGTTCCGCGGCATCATGGACGAGGAGCCTGTCTTCGCCTTCTCCAAGTTCTTCAAGTTGGGCGAGAGCTCTACTTCGTCCAAGTCGCCGAACACCAGCAGCGTCCTCTTCACTATTACTCACATTCAAGACCCGGTGGTGCAGTACGCATCTGCCCGCGGCTTGACCTTCATGCGCCCTCTGTGGCTGTCCTGGTTCCCAACCGACGCGAAGCTCATCCAGTTTCACTATGGCGACTTTGTGAACGCGTTTGCCCTCGCATCCAACTACTCGGAGCAATTGAGCATCGACGCCTACAAATCAGGCTCAACCAACTATGTCGACATTGTAGCATTGTCCGCCCGTCAGGCCATGGGCGCAACAAGCTTCTCAGGCACCCCGGATAGTCCACTGCTCTTCCTCAAGGAGATCTCATCGAACGGGAACTGTCAAACGGTCGATGTCATCTTCCCGGCATGGCCATTCTTCCTCTACACGAACCCTAAGTGGGCCGCATACCTCCTCGAGCCTCTGATCGAGCATCAGCTCAGCGGCCAATACCCGAACAAATACTCCATGCACGATCTTGGCGCCCACTTCCCGAACCTGACCGGTCATGCCGACGGACGGGATGAATACATGCCAGTAGAGGAGTGTGGTGACATGCTGATCATGGGTCTTTCTTTGGTCAACTCGATGACATACGGGACCGATGCGGAGGCGCAGTCGATCTGGTCGACCGTGGGCGACAAGACGGACTTCACGGCGCAGAGCGAGAAGCCTTTCGCGCTGACGAATCTCGGGACTCACGATGGTATCGCGTATATTGACGACTCTTGGGGTGGCGGCGCCAAAGGTGTCAAGCAGGCGAAGAAGTGGCTTGAGGGTAGTTATGATCTGTGGAAGCAGTGGACTGGTTATTTAGTCGAGGATGCTCTATGGCCTCATAATCAGCGTAAGCATTCTCTCCACTCGGATTCCGGCATGCGCTGACTTTGAATAGTTTGCACCGATGACTTCGCCGGCTGGCTAGCGCTGCAGACGAACCTCGCACTCAAGGGCATCGTCGGTATCAAAGCCTTTAGTGAGCTCGCCGATCTTCTTGATCGCTCCGGCGACGCGGCGCACTATCGCAATATCTCCGAAGACTACATCATAAAGTGGCAGGAATATGGCATCTCACGCGATGGGTCTCACGCAAAGCTCGCATACGACTGGTACGGCAGCTGGACAACGCTGTACTCGCTTTACGCCGACGCGCTCCTCTGCTTCCACCCTTCGATAACGAACGCTTCCACCCTACCTTCATATCCCGAGCAAGACTACGTTTCAGGCGGTGACAAACACCAGAAGCCTCTCCATCCCCCAAACCCCTCATCCGGCCGCACGCCCATAACCGAAGACTTTATCCCCTCCGACATCTACAAAATGCAGTCTAAGTGGTACAGCGCCGTAATGCAGAAATACGGTCTGCCCCTCGACTCGCGACATCTGTACGCCAAATCCGATTGGGAGTTCGAAGCTGCTGCTGTTGCGTCAAAGTCTGTAAGATCGGAGATCCTGGATAGAGTGGCACTATGGCTCAATGAGACGAAGACGGATCGCGCGTTCACTGACTTGTACATGACGGAGGGCGACGGCGGCTTTCCGAATCCGTACTTCTTCGCAAGACCGGTCGTGGGTGGACACTTTGCGTTTTTGAGCTTGGAGCGGGCTTGTGGTGGTATGGGGAGGAAAGCGCTGGAGGGGATGTGGGAGAACGATGCGTGAAGTGGCTGAGGGGAAGGTTGGGCTGTTGATCTGGGGAAAATAAGGATGCATCGGATGCGGCACAGCTGTGTCTATGCTCAGTGTGAGTGCGCTACAGGTTTTGATGGTAGTAATCCCATGCGATCATGAGAGCACTGGTTGATATGTGTGCTACGAGCCAGTTGGACGATGGAAAGCGGTGAGCCATTCGGTGATTGGGCCTTAAATTTTGTTATGCGAAGCGTATGTTTTGTCCTGGCTCCTCTGTCCGCACTATCATCTCATTGAAAACGTCTATTTAGAATTTTCTCTAACGGGACCTTTTGCTTTACTAAAGGATATTTAAAAAGTATGAGACGATACTCGATTGGCATGCCGACTAGGATATGCTTGGTTGTGATTTTGTGGATGATGTTTCTTTGGTAGAACCAACCGCGGAGCCGAGGTGAAGCGACATATAAAATGCCCAAATATTGGTGCAAGCGAACGGTACCGTACTGAAGAAGTGTCAGCAAGGCTAGTTGCCGTATAAAACTTGTCAAGTTCTGCTGTTAGCGAGTGATGTACTGTAGTTTGAATGCTATACCACACCATGGAAGACATAACTCGCATTCGAGTGATTTTCTAGAAGCTAAGCCAACTTTTGAGCTGGATTATATAGCTGGCCTCTTCAATATTTCAAATTCCTTTTGCTTTTTCTCCATCATACTACACTCCAACACGCACACTGTGAATACAACCATATCCCTACGCTAACGTCTCAGCCACTCTTTTACAAGCGAATTTTGTAAGTACACCTTTCCCATTTATTGCCATCCGTAGTGAGCTAGCCAATGCTATCAAGAGTCGTTTCAAAAGCTTTTGCTCTCGATTATTGTATGGTGTTGCTACTACCATGCCGTCCACTGGGTGCTATCATCATCATCAAAGTCTTGTCTCATCTGAGGACGGGACTGATCTGATTATGTGTAAGCCAGGGCGCAGCCGTGCACTGTACTTGCTGTTACTTCATGTCGCTGTCGGTCTTCAGACTACGCGTTTTTACTTCTCAGTGTCGGGCAACTTGAGGCAACTAGTAGCTAACACCATTTTAAGCACCACGCAACGCTCATACGCATCTCGCACCAGTCGCCCTCTGACACGCCAACGCGGCATGGCGCCTCGGCCGCTTCCAGGCCTCGGTGACCCCTCGCTCCTCGCTCCGCCAGCCCCACCCCACAGCAAGTTCGCCGAGCAAGAAATGAAGAGACGGCAGTTCAAAAGCGGTGTTGTCTTCAGCGAGCAGTGTATGAAGGCACTGGGGCCCAAGGCCTGGAATCAAGTGATCCGCAGGCGTGGGACGCTAGACGACAAGAAGAGGCAGAAGCAGAAACTGGCATTGTTCGGGGAGGGAAAGAAGACGAAGAAAGCTGGGATGTCGCCGAAATTGGTGGCGGATCTCGAGGAGGTCAAGAGGGGGGAAGGGAGAGTAGGAAGGAGAGCAGAGATTCGGGGGTCGGTGAAGGTTTGTAGATGAGGGTTATGAAGAGAGCGGTGAGACAAGATCCTCACGAGTGAGAAGATAAGGCAAGTCATGAGAGTCTGTCTAATGCATCTGAAGTGGGCGGCACCCACTGTCGGCTGCGGCTGCAGGTGTTGTGCAGTCATTCACACGAGGTTCGGCTTTAGCTCTGAAGGTCCGGTACGCCATCTGGAGTCTACCTTCATGACTGCGCTTTTTGGTGCCTTTCTCTCCTTCCGTGACTGTTTTGAAACTCGGTGAGCTCGACACTGGTGATCATGTTGATGGGACGAATCGTGAATGAAAGCACTGCCACTTGTTCGAAGTTGGGCTGAGTGCCTGAGATGAATCTGGTGTTACAATCTCGCGCATGAGACGAATTGCTATCCTGTGTATCAACCATGATATGGCATCAGATATGTCAATACCTGCTTAGTATGGACATTATGGCGACGGAATGAGATTCTAGCCCCACCATAGTTACTCTCGTGACCGCTGCCCGTGTGAAGAGATGCCCCAGCTCACTGTCGCATGTATATCGCCAAGTTGTGGATGCGGGCAGATGCCCTTAGCTGGGCCATAACCCAAAAGCTAGAGCCAAGAACACATCGCACGCACCCTGTACGTTGTGTCTCCATCCCGTGTCTCCGAGAGCAAGTGCAACCCAGGCACTCTCCGGGCTTCGGAGACAGCCGAGTCCCCGCTCCGGGTCGTTCGGCTTTTCTAGGTCACCCGGCTCGTCCGATTCGTCTTTCGGAGGAAGATGGTGATCGGATCCATCTGCAAGAGAGCTGATATGTGCCTTGAAGGGGGGAAGTGGGTTCACGGCACTTCGCAGACCCGTTGCGACTCCTCTCCTCCCATGAGAATATGCAGACCTCAGCGTTACCAACGTAGATCGTTGTTCTACTGCTGTTGCTGCTGTTGTTCTTATCGCTGAATCCGCTACTGAGGACGTAATTGAAGGCTTCGGTCCCTCTGGGCGGGTTGGGGCAGCCTTCAGCAGCAGATATGGAAGTTTACCTCTGTCCTCGCACCGAAAGACTGTGATTTCGGAAATGTACCTGCTGCGTAGCTGTTCCTTGTGCATTGCTAAGAAAAAGTCAAAGCTAAGGGCATTAGACGTGCCTACAAAGTTTACGTTAGAAGAGTGAAAAGACCCAAAGTCATCGTACTCAGAGCCATTGTAACTTGCCAAAGGCATCTCAAAATGTCAAGAACTTTCACCTCTGCCTCAAGGGGGTCACGTTGTACGTGCTCAGCATGTAAGCGGCCTGCTGGACTTGTGCAGTACCCAAACTCTCTCGAGACTGTCGCCTATTGCCAACTGGACCAACTATGGATGACTGCAAGCGGCTAACTCGACCACAATGTATCGTTGCATCTACGGGCTTTGGGACCAGTAAAGTCGCAGCCCTTCCCCTCAAGTAATTGATATTCCATTCTCGGACCAGGGAACCAGAGGACGATAATGACTGCAATGTGAGTATGTGTGAAGGGCAAAAGGTGAATGATGAGTGAACTCGTAAGTTAAGAGACACCAAGACTACCAGATCGTTAGCGCGTTTGCGCACGGTCCACCGCGCTCACTTGCTTCGAAATTATCGCCTGTCATCGCTCACAGCTCTTACCAGCATCAAGTTCTGGCGTTGTTACTTCTAGATTTTCTTTTTTGTCCCAAACTCGGTGGCTGGGCTCGTTTGATACGAGGTATACGTGGACGATCGACTGACATTTCCTCCCGTGATGCCTGAACAGGAGTCCGAGCAGTCAAAAACCCCCAAAACAAGCCGATCCGAGCGTGAGCTCTGCGAAAGTCTGCTAGAGCTCTCAACTGTTTAGGCAATGAGGTGGGAAGCAACTCCTAATTCTCGGCATGCTGCTGATGGCTTCCTTCGTTACATCTTTACGAGAACAGGTTTAGGCCCCCACTCCTCTCCTTTAGTGTCTGCTCAACCTAGACACCGCTTCAGAGTGAGAGTACACCCCGTAGTGTTTTCATCACCATCATTTCTTCTCCACACATGTGCATGTATCAAGATAGAATGCGATGCACGCCGAGGAGACGATCTCATGCACCTGCATGACGTCACACGCATCAAACACCAGGTCGCCAAGGCGGGTATGAGGTGCCACGAAGCTGCCGCACATATGCACCCAAAACCTGAATGCTGGCCCTTTCTGGGGTCTCTAGGCGAGCTCACCGCTTCATATAGACGCCCAGATCAGCCACCTCCGAGATGCTTTTTCAACCCGCGTGGTATTCCTTAACACTTGTCCCCTGCTATGGCCGATGCGCCTTTACTCGGAGGCGGCGACGATGCATCACGCTCGACTGGGAGCCGTATCAAGAATGCAAGGAGCGTCGATAGCCATGTAAGAACGCGGCTTCCTGATGGACGCGAAATCAAGCATTGACCTGCCGTGCACAGGGAGGCACGCTTCGCTCGATCGTCAAGATCTTCGCCGGCGGTTTGATAGCTCCGGCCGATACAACATACGCCACGATCATGCTCCTCCTGAACTGTGAGGATCTGCAGGAGCAGAATGAACTCACGACCAGGTGGCGGGACCACAAATTGAATGAGCTGAGCTTCATCGGTGTCACCGTATGTGCTCCCGTCTAAACATGTCGAGAATCGTCGGACTCGGACTCATTATTCACAGAGCCCGCTCACAGCAGTGTGTCTCGTCAGCACCGGCTCTTGGCCTGAGATCAGCTCGAAACCCTGGTTTATTAGGGGACTATGGTACTGCGGCATCGTCTTCGCTCTGTTCTCCGTTCTTACTGCCGCTCAGCAATCGATGCGCCTCCATCGGCTGTCTGCGCATCGAGATGGACTGCATTTGATCAGGCTATGCCTTGTTCGGGACCGCAAACCACTGGACAGTGAAGGCGGGCAGCTCAAGCTGGTACCGAGGCCCTTCCAGATCTGGGGATGGCAGTCCGCAATGATGTTTCTCTTATTGGCTGTTGCCTGTCTCATCATTGGCTTGCTAGCGTTGGTCTGGGTCGCTGTTATACAGGACAATAGCAGTGATGTTTGGGCTGAGGACTTCAAGGTTCGTGGAAACACTATTCAATCCGCCCAAAGCTGACAAGAGATAGCTGGCGATCACCTTCACCATTGTTTTGGTGTGTTCTGTGGTCTACTTGCTTGCCACACAGGTATCTATGATGGTCGGTGTTGCAGTGGAGTAACGGATGACGGCCAATTGGACAACCCAGCCGGTATGTCTAGTTAGGCGTGCTGCAAGGCTGTTTGGATAGGCATGCTCTGGTTGGACGTATCGACTATCAACGAGGAGCGATGTTGCTGCGGAAGGCCCAACGGTAAGTGTCAAGAGATTGCACTGACGAAAAAAGTTGCGGTTAGGGCGCTGGACCAATTAGGACACTATGTGTGGACGACGATGATGGGGCGAAGAGCACAAATCAAGCGCAGGGCATAGTAGATCACACAAACCCGTTAGTATTGAATGTGATAGGTATATTCTAGAGTATTTGAGTGTCCAAAATACTTATAGTAGCTCGCTCAGAATGATGTCCGTAGCCTGTTCGGCAATCGCGTATACGATCACTTGGTAGTGCGATGCTAGCGGTTGAGGAATCTGGTATCGATATTAGCAAATCAGGTCTGCATTTATTGCGACTGGATTACTCACAATACTAGCATCTGCTACGCGGAGATTTTTCACACCCTTCACCTTGAGCGAGCCATCGACAACTTTGCCCATAGCAGCACTGCCGCCGGGATGGAAGACCGTTGAGCCTGCAAACTTGATCCGGGAATCAATCTCTTCATCTGTAGCATCAATGCCCAACGCTGTGAATCCTGGAGGCGTATGCTCGCTTTCGACTAACTCTTTGCCCTCGGGGGTATCGAGCATCAGCTGCGAATGCATGCGGAAGCCCTCACGCATTACATGCTTGTCCATCTCTGTCGCATTGTAATTCGGGTCGATGATGGGGGATTCCCCAGGGTCGCTAGAACTCAGTGTAATTGAACCCCGAGACGTTGGAAGGCATCCCATGTAATAAGTCATGATTGACTTGCCGTCGATGGGGATCTCTAGCCCTTGAGCTTCTCCTCCAAATGCTGCATAGATCAGATTCATCTCCAAGTGGCTCCGTGGCCCCTTCAGCAGCGGGTGATCATCTTCAACCGTTCCTTCATCCTTCTCGATAGCCTTTCTCAAGGATTCAGTTGATATAGGAGCCGTGACAAGCCAGTCCACCGGGCCACCCTTGTCATAGTTCGGGCCATGGAAGTTTGGAGCCCCTAGCGCGAACCCCTTCTCTGGGTGGCGAAGCTTCCAGTATCTATAGACGAGCATGTGATCGTGCATGTTCTTTCCGACATCTGGGAGCTCGACTGTAATTGGGATTCCGTGTTGCGACAGGTGTGCAGAATCGCCAATACCGGAGAGCATCAAAACTTGCGGTGTCCGATAGGCACCAGCGCAGACGATCACTTGTCCGCTTTCCTTGACCATAAGCTTTTCGCCGGTCGCGAGCTCGACTCCAACAGCGACTTTCTCGTCATTGACGATGACGCGACGCACCAAGGTGTTTAGCCGCAAATTGACGCCTTCAAGTGGGTAGACAGAGCTCGCGATTTGCCTCTTTCCATCGTGCCAATTCTCGACCAGATCAGTGATGCCCTGGGGGTGGCCGCTGTTCGCATCAGGGTTATGCTTAAGGCCAAGGTGGGACCAGAGCTTTAGGACAGTATCGCGAAGAGGATATGCCCTTCCGGTGGACGCTACCGACGCCGTTCGAAGAGGGCCATCGAATCCATGCTGAGAGGAGTCTGCATTAGAATCGAAGTGTTTTTCTGACCTTTTGAAGTACGGCAGCAGTCCCTTATAGCTCCATCGGTCGTCTTTCACTTCCCGTGCCCATTCATCGTAGTCCAAAGCATCTCCACGAATCCACCCACCTATTTCGCGTCAGCTGGTGCCTACAGCCGCAGGCGATCGTCACACCTGTGTTGATCACTGTTCCGCCAGAGAGCGCCCTAATGGCGCAGTTGTAGCGCGGCTTGCCATCTAGGTGCTTCTGCGGTACGGTAAAGTACTTCCAGTCCAGATCGGAGAAAAACAGTTGCGCAGCCTCGGAGGGTTCCAATACGTGCGCGTGGTCTTTAGGGTCAGGACCAGCTTCAATGAGGGTGATAGAAAGAGAGGGTAGTCGTTGGTGGAGGCGCGAAGCGAGAACCACCCCGGCCGTTCCTCCTCCAACGATTATGACGTCAGCCATTGAAAAGAAACAATACACCCTTGGGTATCGTTGCACTCAGGGTTTGGCGACACTTTTGCGCAAGATTTGGGCTTGCCGGCTCCTCGATTTTGAATTTCAATGTTTTTATCAACCCAACCTGCAGCTTTTATATGCCTAGGTCGATGCAGGTACCTAGGCTGGCCTGACAGTTAGGTCTCGCTTTTGCATGAGGGATCCTAGCATGTCACTGTAGACTAGACCTATGGACCGGATTAAGGTATTATTATTTAGACCTCATTGGTTGTTAAATTGCTTTCACGATGACGAACGCCTTCCCGTACGAGAGGTGAGTCAGCCGGACGAACGTTATTCGAATATTGCTCACCAACATCTGAAGCCTGTCCAAACCAACTACGTTCCTGGTCCCATTCGCAACCCTAGGATCGTCAGAAATGCACAATGCACGTGAATGCTCCAAAAGACATCAGGTACTTCGGGTTCGGCACATGAGAATCAGACGCTTCATCATATGGGGATTCAGAGTGGTAAGCGAGAACCAATACATGTTCTGTCTAACCATCGTGTAATACCTGACATATCTTCATATTTCACATCATCGAAGAAAGAGGAGCGAAGCCCCACGGAAGAAATCCATCATCAAGAATGCAGCCCAACATCCGACGCTCATAACCTCATAATCCATATACTCATCTCCCACGCGCGTCTGTCTGTTCATCGAGTGGACCTTGAAGAGGCCAGAATCTTAGGATTCGGACCGAGTAAGAGACGGCATGAACTTTTGTATAGAAGACCCACAAGAATATCTACGAGGTTAGTTCGTGGCCATCTCGTGGATACTGCCTACTTGATGGCAGTAGCCACCGACGTACCCGTTTTCAGGCTCGTTCATCGCACCCTTTTTGCAGACTCGTCGGGCCATATTGCTACTTCGACACCGTTGGCGTGTTGGGCTGACCGCCGCCTTGACTCGATACCGCGCCACGCCTTCCACCGCCCTGATCATAGGATCCATATACAACAGTCGCTTCGCCGGACATGATGCGATTCGAGATTCGTCGGATAAGTGCGAAGACGGTAGTGGAGGATTCAATATGCAGTATTGATCGGAAGTAGACGCCGTCAACAAGTGAAAGCAGACGAAAGGTGAGGAAACGATCCTGTTGGGATGATAGAAGATGTCTTTGTGGTCGATATCGCATCTGAGGTGTGTGGTTGAACAATGCTAAGCAAAATCTTGGTTAGGAGGTACAACGGCCCATATATGTATCTCACTGCCAGGACCGCGAGCACGGATGAGGCAGTTTTCCTAGCGTTTGCGAATATCATGATCGAGTTCAGAAATTTTGGTGTTGAAAAGATAGACCCATCGAGGACGTTCGTTGACAAACGGCTCGCACGCCACGAATGCCCTCCCAAAGCTGTGTAACGATCAAAGAGGCCGTCCAATAGAGTGCGGCCATATTGATGCACGTCAAGAAGCCGCAAGGACATTCCCGATCCGGACTTTGAGGTTACGCAAAGGTCATTGGGTCATTGGGTCATCTAATGTTTGGAGGTGGGCAGGTGAGGGATGTGAAGAGGTCAGGACGGAAAGAACATTCGATAGGCTTCCCTGCAAAGTGGATTTTCAATATATGCAGGGAGGAATGCAAAAGCCATTCTACAGCAAAAAAAAAGTCCTACTACATTACAACATTGGGGAACCATTGCGGAAGTTCACGCGACTTCCGGAAAGCTTCGTTGAAAGCGTTGCAGACCGATGAGATGGACGTTCGCCGTCGTAGCGTCAGCCGCAAACGCTCCATCGAAGTCAGCCGAGCCAATGCTAAAAACAGCAGAGCAAACATCCCTCCGTTTCTCGGTGTTATCCGAAACCGAGCTCCAGTTTTCAGGAGATGACCCCCATCATCCCGCTCAAAGCCGCTTCAACGACTGGACGTGTTTCTCAATGGGCCCAAAGGACTACCAGGCAACCGAGCCAATAGTTGGAGCAAATGAAGCACACATTCTAGGAGCATTAGAGCTTCCTAGGAGCGAAATGAGCAAAGTGAAGGCAGAAGCCGTGGGACAGCTTTTCGAAACTTATTGATCGTCAAGAGCTGAACGCCCGGTGGTTTTCTGGTCCTGACTGAAGTAGACTCTATATTCAAACATCGTGATGGAATCCTTTTACCTGCCTGCAATGTAGCATAATGCATGAATGCCCCCTGCTGCCCATCTGCCATCTTCTCTCCTCTTCAGACCTTGGCTAGCCCGCACCGTCATCTTCCTCTACTTCCCGATTCTCATCATCTTCACCTACTTCCTAATCTTCATCGTCACCCCCTTGTCCGCCTGAAGGGCCGCCCGCTGATGCTTGTGTGGGTGCCGGAGCAGCAGGCTGAGTACCCTGACCTGGCAACACGGTCGTATTTCTCAGAAGGTAGGTGAACTTTTTACGAGCCAACTCGAGCGGCCTCGAAGCATCAATTCGAATCGGGCGCCGCTGTATGCCAACGTTGAGCGGGTAGCCAGTGTAACCGGCGGCGGCGTCATTGTTCCTCCGCACACCGGACCAGTTCCTGATGCTATGGCCTAAGACGGCGAGTCTGGGCGGAAGGATATGCTTTTCTCCTTCATTAGGAGCCTTGAGCCCGATGTTGACGTGTTGGTAGTCGAGAAATCCAGCTGGCTTGGCACCTCCTCCTGCATTCGAGCCTGTGTCATTGTCGTCATCGCCGTCTCTAGGACCTGTCTTAGGGGCTTTACTGCCAAGCTTTTGCAGCGTCCCTGCTTTGCGTTTTTTTGCCTGCGATGAGGTTGGTTTGTCGGCACCTTCTCTGCCTTCATCCCCATTATCGTCACCGGGGTCTGGATGAGTTCGATCGTATGTGCTCCTGAGCGCGTACGTGCCAATGAAGTGATTGAGCACCGGATCTAAAATTGCGACAGTGTCCGAGTGAAACCTGGCAACATAGTTCTCCAAAGCTTCGAGATGGCAATCCTGCAGTGGACGTTGGTAGAGCTGTTTGCAGAGAAGCTCAATGAGGGGCTCTTGTATAAACCCAGGAAGACCCAATTGAAGACAAACGCCATAGAGCTTGATCATATCCAGGCAATTATCGGGGAGTGGAAGCTCGGGCACTTCTTTTTCGGGCGCTTTTTTGCCTCTCCATTTCTGAATATATCCAGTCATCGCTTGCAGCCATGGAATGACGAACTCTTCCAGGGTTTCGCGCTCGATGTATGCCATTTGATGGTTGTACTCAGAACCATTACTATATTGGAATTGGCCATGGATATGCCTCCGGGGGCGCTCCACGGGAAGTGGTAGCTCGTTACCGAAGTCAAACTCTAAGTCGGCATCACCCTCGGCGCCAGCCTGTCTGTCGTCCTCGGCTTGTTCGATCGCACTTCCATCTCGATAGCCCCTGCTATTGCCATTTGTCCCGTAGGTAAAAAAGCGTTTTGCGTAGGAAGAGCAGAACATCAAAGTCTCCTTATCGATCCCGGCATCTTCGTCTTCGGGGAAAACTTGCTCCTCTTCTGGATCTTCCCGTACTACCAGTCCTTCAACATACTTCCTCTGTTCCTTTGTCAGATCAGCGAGGGCTGTCTCGTATTTAGACCAATTGGATTTATTGCTGGGTTCCGGGTCTTCAATAAATTTTGAGTATAGTGTTCGATATTCTTGCGTTGTGATTCGAAAGCGTATCTTTTCCATAGGGCTAATCTCGGGCTCAGCAGGTCTCCTTGGGAATGGTTTTCCCTTTCCAGGCTCCGTTTGGTCTTCGTAGGCGTATTTCTTTGCATGATTGAGTGCCTGCCTGAGAAGATGCCTCTCGTGGGCCATGACCACACGGCCGTTGCTGTGATAGAGTACCATGGTGGATTGACTCTTGGTAACGGCTTGGTGAAGCTCGGGAAACGATCCAGCAAATGGTTGTTTGAAAGTTGAACCCGGGCAGGTGGGGCCTTCAAAATAGACTCGCATTCTCAGGGCTATCCATTTCCGGCTGTGGCTTTTCTTTGAGATGACGAGGGACAAAGACAGGGACCATCCGTTCGAGGAGAGGGGAACGCATTAGGTCTCGGGTGACAGAGCGAACAATGAAAGTGACTCGCACGAATGTGGCTTGACGCGGAATTGTGGCGCAGTAGAAAATCGCTTTGTTCTCGAGGCATGACGTTCGCTAGAGCTGTAAAGGTATGCCCCGAAATGCACAGGTACAAAAGTTATGTAAGGAGTGGACTACCCGATGATGAGGCTGGGGATGCATGTAGGGAGTAGAGGCAAGAGAAACGGCCCAAGACCCAAACGAGGGCATACGAAGCTAGCGCGATTGAAGCCTAGCGCATCTTGCCGAGGCGTGAACGCCATTCGACGGTTTTCAGACTCACACGAGACAACTCCCTGCAATCATCATCATAAAAGATGTACTTCAGCTGAACTCCTATTCTACTTCTCTACTCAGAGAGCTTAGCGCTTCGCATCGTCTTTCACGTAGTGTCGGTCGCCTTATAACGCGCAAACGAGCAGCTTTCGCACCTCGCACCACCTCCCCGATCGGTACCAAGCGGAGAGCTCAATAGCAACCGTAGCCGAGTGACGACTATTGAGGTTTCAGAATGGGCTTAACTACTAAGGTCGATATTCTTCATACTCAAGGGCCCTCCAGTGCCTGGAAGGCGCTCGGCAGGTAGTCGTTGGGCATTGTCCGGAGAGGCATCCTGTCGTTCCATATCCTCAACGTTTTTTCGGAGCGGCTCGCAAAAGGTCGACATCCTGGTCTCGGCGCTATATTCCATCATAATTTTCAGGATGCATACGTACCCCTGGGCTTGTGTGGAGAGCTCAGCAAAGCGGTACCTGACCAGGGACTGAGGAGATTGCGCCCCATAATGACATGCATGGGCTATATGCTTAGCTACGTCAAGTTGCTGCTATTTACAACATTTTGTGGAGATATCCAGGCACTGCCATGCCATTTCGAGTGCGTCCAACGAGCTTATGCTTCCTCGTATGTCAATGTTCTGATCAGCACGGTCGTCCTTGTTGCCAGCCGTGTAAGTATATATAGAGCTTCAAGCCCGTCCCTCTAGAGCATCGATATTAACCTCATCTACTACATCTATTTCAGCATGTTTCGCAAAAGTCCCCTTGTGCTTTTATTTGCTGCTTTTATTTCAACCACCTCTCTCGGTTCCGCCACGAGCACGACTAAACCGAACGTCGTCTTCGTCTTGACCGATGATCAAGATGCCCAGCTCAACAGCCTTGACTATATGCCCAATGTCCAAAAGCTTCTGGTAGAACAAGGAACGAATTTTCAGAAGCACTACTGCACGGTCGCGTTGTGCTGTCCTTCGCGGGTCAGTCTTTGGACAGGAAAGGCGGCGCACAATACCAATGTGACAAACGTCGAAAAGCCCTACGGTAAGCTCACCAACTACGTGATAGATCCTAGTTGGCCATGGCTGATATAATATGAGGTGGATACCCGAAATTTGCAGCAAACGGCCTGAACGGGAACTGGGTGCCTTCTTGGCTCCAGGACGCTGGGTACCAGACATACTATGTTGGCAAGCTTATGAACGCCCAGAGCATATTGTCTTACAACAAGCCCTTTGTAAAGGGCTTTACTGGCTCGGTAAGCTGACTAAATCCCTACACATGGTCCCTCCATAGTAGATCATACTGATCTATGGAAAGGACTTCCTCCTTGACCCCAATACCTACAACTACATGAATCCTATCTTCCAGCGCAACCATGAGCCTCCAATTCATCATAAAAACGAATATACCACAACTCTCGTGCACCAAAAGGCCATGGGCTTCTTGGAGGACGCAGCCAAGGATAAAAAATCACCGTTCTTCCTAACCATCGCCCCTATAGCCCCACATTCGGATTATACGCTCACAGCCGACATTTCTGCTGATCCACCTCTGGACGTCAAGATCACTCCGCCAGTTTCCGAGCCGCAATATGCGGACTTGTTCGGAGACACCGTCGTCCCACGGACGCCCAACTTCAACCCTGACGTCCCGTCCGGCGGCGATTGGATCGCACAGCTCCCGCAGCTCAGCACCGAGAACGTCACTTACAATGATAACCTCTACCGCCAACGCCTCCGTGCACTTCAATCCGTCGATGCCATCGTCGCTGACCTTGTCCAAACGCTCGAAGCAAAAGGCATCCTCAACAACACGTACATCTTCTACAGTGGCGACAACGGCTACCACATTGGACAGCATCGCCTCGCACCTGGCAAAGGTTGCGGATATGAAGAAGATATCCATGTGCCGCTCGTAGTCCGTGGCCCCGGGGTTCCAGCGGGCAAAGTCGTCACACTGTCTACCACGCATACGGACCTCGCGCCCACGTGGTGGGATATCTTGGGTCTGCCGCAACGAGCGGACTTTGATGGCGCACCGATCCCGCTTACAGAGGAGAGCATTGCCGAGCTCGAGGCAAGCGGGAAGGCGAAGGAGCATGTGCAGGTTGAATTTTGGTCGGACAGCAATCCGCAAGAATACAACAACCAGGCTGCAGTCCACAACACGTACAAGGGAATCCGCATCGTGGCTGAGGAGTATGGATTCTACTACCAGGTGTGGTGCAGCGGAGACCATGAGCTGTACGACATGCAGGTACCTTCAGTAGCAATTAGGTGGACAGAACATGGTGCTAACTGAAACAGGTTGACTCAAATCAAATGTATAACCTCTACCAAACCAGCTCAAATGCAACCTCTCCCACATATCCTGCGACGAACAGCTCCATCACCATCGGCTCCTCTACCTACCCCGTCTCCGCTCTGATCTCCCGCCTTGACGCCGCTCTCCTCGCCCTCAAGACCTGCAAAGGAAAGCCTTGCACCGAACCATGGGAGACTCTCCTTCCCGGGAAAGATGTGTATACCCTGGCTCAGGCTATGAACCCAGAGTACAATGCGTACTTTGATGGCTTACCAAAGGTCAGCTGGGATGTGTGCGACGCGGGTTACATCAAAGAAGTTGAGGGACCGATGTGGGACAATGGCCTGAGTCTTCAGAAACGAAACGACGCCTTTGATGTCGACGTGGATATTCATAAGCTGGTT
The DNA here is from genome assembly GCA_019022785.1 of Pseudomonodictys pantanalensis. NCBI lineage: Eukaryota > Fungi > Ascomycota > Dothideomycetes > Pleosporales > Parabambusicolaceae > Pseudomonodictys > Pseudomonodictys pantanalensis. The sequence continues at coordinate 113,105 of JAFHBV010000021.1, forward strand.
CGGATGGGCAGGCATCCGCTGAACAGGCCTTGAAAGTACGGTGAAGGAAGGCAAAGCGGAAGTGTACCAGCATACAATGATGTAATAGTCCTCTTCTTTTCATCTTTAATTTAGAATGTCCGACTATAAAGCTCTTAAATGACTTTAATCTTGTCAAGCCTGACAGGGTATTCAATCAAACTCAAATGCCGACCTTACTAACAGCCAGACTTGCGGCGCCGCGTTCTCCGAACTGTAGATCTTCATCCTTGAACGATCCCTGATCCCCAACAGTTCTTAGAAGGTGTAGCAAGCGCTGGTGTCCGGCAATGATCTTACTGGCAGCACTGGAGGTTTCGAAGTTGGAAGCCAAGAGGCAGGCATGATAATCACAATGGGTCGTATCACGGCATTCCTGTGTTAGCACACATCACACATGCACCGGGTGCTACCCAGGGCCTGGCGTACGCAACGCAAAGTGCCAGGAGAGCAGTCCATACCCACGAATGTCACGCAGGTAAAGGTTTGTTCGGCAAGAAAGTCATTTCATTTCATTGAACTGAATTGACAATCCGCCCAGCCACCACGCTGATCACGGTTGTAACCCTCCATTGCCACCTTTTATGGCATGCCTTAGCCGTTGCCTTTTGTTACCCCAGCCTTGACGAGCCTTGACGCCGGGTATATGCCTTTCCATCTCCATCATTTATGCAACGAGCTGGATGACACCGCCAGCCTCCTTGATCTTCTTCTCGGCCTCCGCCGAAACGTAGCGGGCGCGAACGACGACGGGGACGCTGATGCGGCCCTTTCCAAGGAGCTTGGCGTAGCCGTGGGAGAGGAGGTCGATAACGGGCGCGGTGTCGGACTTGGAGGAGGAAGTGTACTTTTCGCGGTGCTCGTCCGGAATCAAGGTGAGAAGCTACAAAGGCTCGTCAGACGCGCGTCCCGCTGCTTCGACTCTAGATATCGCGTGGCAGAGACGTACCTTGTCAACGTTGACAACGGGCTTCCACTCGTGGTTCCTCAGCAAGTGGAAGCGCCTCATGCCGACCTTTCCAAAGTATCCGGGATGGTACTTGTCCATGTTGGTGCGGTGGTGATGTTGACCACCAGCGAGACCCTTTTGAATGTTAGCTGAATCATGGGAAGAGTTGGGCTATGAATGTTTCTTACACGACCACCGGGATGCTTTCGGTGTTTGCCCACGCGACCGTGGCCGGCACTGACGTGGCCGCGGTGCTTCCTGGTCTTGGATAGATGGGTAGGCATTGTGTCGTCGGGTGCCTGTTGCGGGTTGTCGATGGAGAGAGCCAAGTTTCGCGGTCGCAAGATGAAATTCGGTGGTGGTGGGTGCTAAGCGAGAATACGCTAAGCCAGAGGAAAGGCGGCGACTGCTGGCAGAAAGTCCAGCCCCCAACCGAACCTGCCTGATTAGGCAAGAGAAGGAGCCCAGTGAAAGCAGAATATCTGTTGATCGCTGTGGTGTTGATAAAGTGAACCAGACCTGATGCCCTCGAGGAATGCTAAGCCTCAGAACCAATTGCGATTATCCAGGGGACTTGAGCGGTCAAGCTATCTGCTAGGCGACATTGTCAATATGATATCAGCGTGTGACGGCACATAATTCCTCGAACCACACATCACGGCAGGATTCACTCCTGGAGCCTGGGGTTGAGTGCCGCACATGCCCCCCTCTCACCATCCACATGAAGACCATTCGAAAGCACATGAGACGGATTTCCCAACCTTCCTAATCGAGTAATTACCGAAATGTGTTGAGGTCTTTCACTTTTTGTACCTTTGGTGTTGAGTTTTCCGCAGCCGACATCCGCCCACCAACCACCCACACACCGGCATCATAACGACTAAAGAACATCGTGCGCACCCTCCAGAACAGCCCAAATATACAGAGAGATCCACGTTTGCAAGTTGAGATTCATTCATTGTTATCGTGGCAAGATCTCAATATTATCAAACAGTCATAACAATAACAACATGGCATTGGGTATCCCGTCCGTATCCAAACGCTCGCGCTATGCAACCACCAAATACCTCCAGCTCTTTCAAGTCCTCCAAAACGCCAGAAAGAACAGTTCGCACTACCCAATATGGCTGACGTCCCCAAAGCCCACTCTCGGCCTTCCTCTCCCTCCACCCGTCCCTTTACCAATACCCCTCCCAGCTCCGCTTACTGCACCATCGAACCCGCCCTCTCTCAACCTCGTCTCAAAACTCGTGACACTGCCCCTACCAGGTCGATCAAAGCTTCCTGAGCTAACCTTAGGCGGCGCGGTCATAGCACCCAGCCCTCTATCAATCCGCATCCCAACTCCGGCAGTTCTCTTCTGGGGACTAGCGAACAGTTCCGGTCTCTTGCTGCGCGCCACACTCCGCTTACTAGGCGTCTTCAAGTACCCTGGCTTTCCAGTAGTAGGCGGCATTGGTGTGGACGTCCAGAACGCGCTCGGGTCGTCGAAGGCGGTGTCTTCTGGGATCATGGGGGGAGGAGGCGCACGCAGGACAGATTGGGGCTGTGGGAACGTTTGCGGGCGGTAGGGAAGCGGACGGCTGGATGATGCGGGAGGGACGGTTGAGAGAGGGTCGCGCTGTGGTGAGATTGATAGTGACAGATCCAAGTTTGACAGACCGAGTGCACCTTCGTCAAAGGCTGTCCAGGCTTCTAGGCGCTGGGTTTCGTCACCTACAGCGCCGAGATCAACTGCCTCCTCCGCCTCAGTGTCGCTGGCGATTGGTCCTCGGTGATCTTCATCGCCGTCGTCCCTCTGGCTTCGACCGCTTCGTGACCGCGACGTAGGCGTCGGCGATATCGGCCGGTTGCCTATACGATCGACCATCTGCTCGTACCAATAGCGTAGCATCCGCCGTTGATGCTTCTCGAAATTTCGCTGATGCAGTGCAAGGGCGTTTTCCTCCTGCCGCTGCACATTCCACAGCCGCCAACCGAGTTTCTTGAGGCACGAGACTGCGGCGACTTCGATGCTTTCCTGACGATACGCCACAGCCTGACCATCCAAGGTGCGAAGTCGTTCCATGCGTTCCGTCCACGGCTGGAGATAGCGTGAGTGGAGCTTTAGATTGTACGCTTGAACCGCCCGTGCGCCAAGCTGGCCACACACTGTTGTCTTGTCGCGCCATTGAACCAGGAATCCTCGAGCAAAGCTAATGGTGCGGTTATGAACCATTGCGTTCGCCTGTTCTTCTTTCTGTGCAATTGCGGCCGCCTTCTCGCGCCAGATGCGACACGTTGCCCGGACAAGGTTCATCTTTACGACTTTTCTCATGTGCGCGTACGCCTCTCTTCTCCGCCTGCGGCGAGATTGTTGCGTGGCTTCGTTCCAGTTCTTCATCGATCTCGTCGTGAGTATATAAAAACGCGCATCCTCAGCCCATTTGTTAAGATGCTGCACGTGGTCCAGCTTACCCAACAACCTGTAGAAGATTCGCTGCTTGAGCTCCTTGTCGTACTGAACCGTGACAGCAAACTCTTCTGCCCTTCTTTCGGCGGTTGCGCTCTCGATTTTGCGAAGATGTGTGCGGAGAAGCTGGGTACGCTTGAACTGTCTGAAGCGCGCTTCCGCGCGTTCGAGGGAGTTGTGTTGTTGATTGGTCTTCGAGACCCAGGTGAGCAGGGTAGATTGTTTGAGGTTTCGATCGCGGACACGCTGGAAAAGCGACACTCGAGAGGCAAGCGTCCATCTGTACAAAGCTTCAACAAGGACGCGATCATTGATGCGCTCTTCGAGCGCCTTCACTCGCAGACGGTCGTTCCACGCCGTCCACGCGTTCCGCAGGATACGCATACGATCGACCTCTGCTGCCTGACGGGAATGTTGAGCATTACGACGCCATATTGGTAGGACTGATTGAGCAGCGCGGGAGCCCATTCTTAAATGAAATTGGCGTAGGAGAGGCGCTAGCTGGGACTGCTTCCGAAGCGTGGAAATTGCTGTTGCGAGCAGTATTCTACGACGATGATCTTCAGCTTGGGGTTCCAAGACTCGCAGAGGCGCAGCTCTTCTCCTCCAAATCCCCAAGGCGTTGCGTAGTATCGTCTGGTTCCTTTGATTAACTGCCCGGTCCTTTTTCTCCCTGAAAAATGCAGTGAACTCGCGCCACTTCTGGAACGCCGTGCTTTGCACTTTGTACAACCTTTCAGCTTCCGCTCGTCGCCAAAGCCAATTGGAAAGCCATAGCTTGAAGGTCCTCTGCACGAGGTTGTCCTCGTAAAACTGCAGCGCTCGCTCTTCATTGTTCAAAGTGTCAACGGTTCGTTTGTTCCATTTATCGAAGAATCTCCGGAGAATGAAGTGCTGGATCTTGAGTTCGTTGACAGCTGTAATATCACGCCATGCCTTGAAGAACTTCGTACGCAGCATGTGTCGACGAGCCACCGCGGTTCGCTGGACTTGTTCCTCTGCACACTGCGCCCAATGGGTGAAGGATTTGGTGATCAGGAACGCGTTCCGTGCAGTGTCCGACCGTTTCTCCAAGCGAGCGAAGAATATGTCTGTCTCGCGCTCCGTCTTTCGCTTTTGTGCTTCCCAGGCCAGCGACGCGATAAACTGTTCGAAAAGCTTTTTCTGATCGAATTCGACCGCGATGCGACTCATCTCTCCGTGTTTTTGGATCAGTTCTGGGACGCGATTACGCCATGTCTGTATACACGATCTTACTACGCGGTGCAAGCGCTGGCGCTCAAATGCCTCTGCATCGTCGAGTAGGCGGGTGTCGGACGGTTTGTACGGTGCGGGCGCAAAATGTTCTTCCTCTGCATCGTTGTCACCCGGTATAGGCGCGTTGAGGCCGGGTATCTGGACTTGGGAGAGATCCAAATCGGCAACCGGGCCAGTATGCTCGCTGTCATCGGCGTCGTAGTCGCTGTGTCCTGCGGTTGCGGAGGGGTCGTCTCTTCGAATGCGGAGGCTGCCGCGGCTAGATACCGATCTCCTGTGTCTGTGATTGAGTGGCTGCTGCTCAGAGGCTGCGCGTCTGTTGCTGTAGCCATTCACCCTGGTGCGAACGGGCAGTCGAGCGTCGCCGTATAACTGCGCCTCCGTATCCGATCGCGACCGCCGATTCTCCCACGGCCGTGTGTTGCCGTCCAATGCAGCCCCCCGCGAGCCTCGACGTGAGCGTACAGGTATGTCATAGGCGGCATCTGTCCCAGCAACCTTGTCGGCGCTGCCATCCAGGAAGGAATCATAGCTCCCGCTTCTCTCACGGACGGCGCCATGCGCGGTGTATGACTGGGGTCTCGGGTCGCGCGCCGAGCCTCCAAGATCCGTCGTGAACTCGATTCCTTCTCCGTCGGAGCCTTGTTCGACATCGAGGCCCATCCCTGCCAAAATGCGCTGGAATCGCTGGAGCAAATCTTCATTCTTGAAATGATCCTGCTGCATGCGACCCAGAAAGCGGTACAGGACGGTATCGTCGCCCGGCCTCTGGCCATACTGTTCCAGCACTTCTTCGTAGGCATCGAAAAGGGCGCGCGGTGAGCGATTTGAGGAGGACTGTGCGCGCAGTACAATTTCGTACAAAAGTTCAATGGCTACAGGGTCGAGTTAGCATTCTCTGCCCCATCGCTGGCGCATCAGGCTCTGGTACCTTCATTCGGTAGATCGTCCTTGGTCAGTTCTCGGGTGTCATGAGCAGGCGCGCTCATGGGGGATGGCATTCGTGCTCGCGACTAGCTCGTCTCCGGCGCGTTCTCGAAAACATGAAGCTCGCGCGTCGAGGAGTGAGATGCGTGGAAGAGGAAGAGCAGGCGAAGCGTCGCAATGAAGGCAGAATCGCTTCTCTAGGAGACTAAACATTAATTCGTGTAAGAAGAGTCGCGATGAATGGCCGTCCGACAGCTGAAGGTGAACGCGCTTTGTTGTCTTCCGACTGGTTGGTTGGCCGTTCACGAAATAGCATGCGCCAAGCATGTCTGTGCGCTGATCCCTGTCCAGACCTTGACCTCATCGAAACGCCTCTGTTTTCCGAGCAAACAATCCCATTCCCTCAAAATGCCGGGACGAACACGGCCAATCGACAGGTTTGCGACCGCCGCTGCCAAATGCTCGAAAGAGGTCGGTCGCGCATCTACAGTTTTGCCATGACAATTAACAAGCGCAGAGCTCAGCCTACGGCAAATGCATTCTGGCCGACTACAACAATGTCCACAAGGACAAATGCGTCACTGAATTCATCAAGCTAAAAGAGTGCTTCACGGTCCGTGTCAGACCCATCATGCAACCACCTAGCACTGACGAGGGGCAGGTTGCATACAAAAAGCGATGAGTGGGTGGCTTTACGACAGGCGTTCATTGTAAACATGTGGTATTCGTACTCAAAAGCTAATCGACATGATGTCTACCTTTTCCGTGCCTCGCTTTTGTATGGCGCCGATATCAAAAGGTACCCCAGCTCATAGCTTCACCAACCGCAGCAGGAACGTAGCCTTGTGCAGTTCTTGCTCCTCCTCCGCAATCACCGCCTCGCCGTTCTTCTCTGGAATCTTGCCCTCCATCTCCGTGATAGTGTGCTTGTCGACATTTCTCCGTAACGCCTTCTCAAATAGAGGCCCTTGATTCTCGAATGCTGCCTCTAGCCCAACGTTTTCAGGATCAGACAACACTCGATATTCCATTCCAACATCATCTGTCGGCACCAATCCCGCCTTCTTTCGGAGATCCTGAACACGTCGGACAACCTCACGAGCTAGTCCTTCTTGCTCGAGTTCTGGATAGCTTGCAACGTCGAGGATGATCAAGACATCGTCATCCGTGTTAAATTCCTGATCCTTATTGCTGTCGTCCTTCTTCAAGCCTCGCTTCACCATAAGATCTTCTTTCTCCACCCGAATCCCATCCACCAGCATCTCGCCGTTCTTGATGAAGTCCTTGATCTGTTGACTGCTGAGGTTCGGCAGCCCCTTCTTGACCTTGACAGCGTCCTTCTTCAGCTTCTTACCCAGCACCGAGAAGTCAGCCGAGGCGGAATATTGGACGTTGTATTTCTCCTCCTCGCTTGAAAGGACCAGGTCGCGGACGTTCAATTCCTCGGTGATGTAGTTTTCGAGCGACTTGATGTCATCCAGGTACTGTTGTTCGGGATGAATAACGACGAGTGTCTTGAGCGGAGTCTTCAAGCCCTTGTTTGCACGGTCTCGACAGATGCGACCAAGCTCAATGACGCCCTGCATTCGCTTCACCTGTCGCTCCACCACTTCATCGAACAACTCTTCTCGAACCTCAGGGAATGTTAGGAAATGCACGCTTCGGTTATCTTCCGCATGTAGGTCTTTGGGTATATGTGGGAGTAGCCGGTTGTAGATATTGTCCGTAATGAAGGGAGTGAACGGAGCGAGACCGCGGCAGAGGGTGTAAAGAACCTCGAAAAGGGTATTGAGTGCATGCTTCGTGTCATCCAAGCCGTACTCGCCCTTTAATCGTCGACGGTTGAAGCGGATATACCAGTTGGTGGTGTTGTCGATGAGCTGTGCTCGTGAGCGACTATGTTCCTGAGAAGGCACACACTACTGGGGAAGCACTTACCTCTAGTAATCGCGGAACAACAGTGTATAGTCGGTATGCGGCCATCTCCTCGTTGACAAACTTCAGTAGAGACTGACATGAAGCTAGGATCCACCTGTCAAGCACGTTTGTATTCGACTTCTCCGCCGCCGGGTCGAAAACGAAGTGCAGATCAGCAACCTTCTTTAACAGGGCAACCTGCTGTTCAAAGAACTGGTAGCTGTTCCACAGCGGTAGTAATACCTTTGAAACGATCTCCTTCACACCAGCCTCCTTGAAGCGGAGAGTTTCGGCGCGCACAACGGGCGAATTGATCAGGTACAATCGAAGGGCATCCGAACCGTAGTTATTCATGATGACTTGCGGGTCGGGATAGTTCTTCAGTCGTTTCGACATCTTCTTGCCGTCTTCAGCAAGCACGATACCATTGACGACGCAGTTCTTGAAAGGTAGTTTTCCGAACAGGAGTGTGCCGAGCACGGTGAGCGTATAGAACCATCCACGAGTCTGGTCCAGGCCTTCGGCGATGAAGTCTCCCGGGAATGACTTTTCAAACTGCTCGACGTTTTCGAAGGGGTAATGGGCGCTCGAGTAAGGCATGGAGCCAGATTCAAACCAACAGTCGAAGACTTCTGGGCTTCGCTTCAGGTCGCCCTTGCCTTGTTTGCTGGGGATGGTGATGTGGTCGATCTTGTCTCGATGTATATCGGTGATCTCGCCCTCGTACCCGCTCAGCTTCTTCAGCTCCTCGATGCTTCCGATGCAAACGACTTCTTTCAAATCATCGCTCACCCAGAGTGGAAGTGGTGTACCCCAAAATCGATTCCTCGACACGGACCAATCGGGCGAGTTGGATATCCAGTTGGCGAAGCGCTTCTCTTTCACAAAGGAGGGCACCCAATGTGAGCCTTTGATGTTCTCCAGCATTTGAGGAATGGAATCTTGGATCTTGACGAACCAAGACGGCACGGTTCGATAAATGAGCGGGGTATCGGATCTCCAGCAGAAGGGATAGCTATGGGTTATCTGAGAGTCCACTACCAAGCGACCAGTGGCTTTGAGGTGTTTAATGATATTCTTGTCTGCCTTCTTCACATGCTGGCCTTCAAAATCGCGCACGACGGATGTAAAGCAGCCGAGGTCATCAACAGGATTCGGCGGTGGCCGAGTGTCGTTTATGATGCCATATTGTACGGCGACTTTGTAATCCTCCTCACCGTATGCCGGGGCTTGGTGAACAATACCCACACCACTGTCGGCTGTGACGTATTCCGCATTGACGACCCTGAAGCCGACGTCCTTGAACTCATCATAGATGTAGTCGAAGAGTGGCTCGTACTTCCAGCCCAGCATCTCCTTGCCCTTAAGTTTTTGTACAATCTTAAACTTGGCCTTCTTTGGGTCTTTGTACAGGGTTCTCAGCAGGGCTTCCAGAAGTATGTAATGCTTTCCGGAAGCCTCGTCGAGAATCTTGATGTATTCGAAATCGGGGTGGGCGGCGAGCGCGCAATTCGACGGCAGCGTCCACGGGGTGGTTGTCCTGTACTCGTCAACAGTTGCCCTGCGAATCCGCATTATCCACATACCATGCCAATAGATGCGTTGAAGAATCATCAACGAGTGGAAAGGACACCACGACTGCTGGGTCCTGCACATCCTTGTAGTTCTGAGACGCCTCGAAGTTGCTCAGAGGTGTGGCCAAGGCTGTGCTGTAAGGCATGACCTTGAAACCCCGATATACAAGGCCCTTGTCGAAGAGCGTTTTGAACACCCACCACTCGCTCTCCATGAAGCTCGTGTCCATGGTCTTGTAGTCGTCGTCGAAGTCGATCCAGCGGCCTAGCCGATCAATCGTGTGCCTCCACTCCGTCGCATATCGCATGACAATGGCCCGGCATTTCTTGTTGTACTCGGCGATGCCAATCTCCCGCACGGCATCTCGGCCAGACATGCCCAGCTCCTTGTCGATCTCATACTCGATGGGCACGCCGTGCGTGTCCCAGCCAAACCGACGTTCAACGTAGCGGCCCTTCATGGACCAGTAGCGGGGTATGATGTCTTTGATAGTCGAGGCGAGGAGATGGCCATAGTGAGGCATACCAGTCGCAAAGGGCGGTCCATCTGCTTGAGTCAGACTCGAGGCGTGCGAAGGTTGGGTGCGGCGGGCCTACCGTAGAAGGTATATGGTTGTTTTCCTTTCGACTGTGAATAGGTCAATTATGCGTCCCTTTAGAGGTACGGGTTTTCCCTCGACGTTTCATGCCCATAGATCAAGAGCCATGCATCTCCTTCCTTGAATCCCATAGCTCTCTCGCGCTGTGACTCCTCGCTCGGGGTACTAGGCATGAGAGCAAAATAGTACTTACTAATTCCACCTGCCGCAAGAAGGCATCAATCTCCTTCCAGCGCGCGAGGATGCGCTCCTCCTCCTTGGGGAAGTCGATAGACATGGCGGGTCGTGTGCGTGTTCCGTCTTTGGTGGTTGCGGCCGATGTTTTTCTGTCTATGACTCTGGAGGGGCAGCAGCGGGACCAAACGCTGACTCATACACCTGCTTATCGATAACGCACCTCTAGCTCAGCATGGCGGCCAGGCCCAGGACCTCCCTGCTCACTGTCATCCCGTGTCCTTGTTCGGCCTCACAGTCAATTGTACAACGGAGCGCAGATTGCAATGGAATATTGCCTTCTTGTAGACTCATCTTCATTGCATTGTCCCACCCTCGCCATGGTGCCCATGCTTCTATCAAAGCTAATCTCCCTTAGCCCCCTGACTAACTGTTTGCATCGCCAGTCTGATCCTAGATGGCATGGCGACCTTCCCAACTCCTTCGCCCTTGGCTGTAAATCTTTCATTCTCGTGTCGCTTTTTGATTTACAAGGACCATGTTCCTTCCACTGCCAATTCTGCTACTCATCCCAGAGGTCTTGACGGTGGAGATGCCCGTCTACATTCACGCGCCGTCCCAAATCGCCGCCGACCGCACAGTGCAAGCTACTCTGGATGCCGAAGTGCACAACGGCGACACGAAGTGGGCCGAGTCATTCCGAGTCTATCTGGGATCGTCATACGATGCAGACACACCGCACTACTTTTACCATTCCGATTGTGCGTGCCGTCTTTTCGATGTTTCCACCATTTTCAGAGACTAATGCGTCCGCAGGCTACCTTATCCACGAGCAGACCCTCTGTAACCCTTCAATCGAAATCACGAGCGACTACGTCTCATTTAAGAACAACTCCTTCAGCGTTATCATCCCATCCACCGTCGGCCCTTCCGGTCCCCACTACGTCCTTATGGCACAAATTTTCAACTCGGACGGCTCCTGGTATGGCGCATCACTCGAGTCGGAAGTTTTTGACCTGATGGGCGCGAACGGAACTTGGTCGAGATACCAGAGGGAAGGATATACGCTTTGGGGCGATGATGGCATAGCTTGCAGTGGCTACGCCTGCGTGAAGAATTGCTCGGATACGGCGTTTACGAGAGGAGATGGGGACGGCAACACTACCTTCTACGACACATGCGCAAACGAATGTGCAAACGTCAGCATTGATTGAAATGTCACACGTGGAGGACAGGCAACCGCACCACTTACCACCCCTTCGCCGTGTCCGGTACAGTTGTCGACGGGCGTAACGCCTACTTCCGAGGCCATGGCCACGGCAACAAATTCGACACTAGGAAGCACAAAAACGCGAAGCGGAGTAGCCGCTACAGGCACAAGTGCTGCTGCGCTTGGACAGTATCGAGTGCGACCGTTCACATTGGGACTCACATTCCTCACAAGTCTGCTTTCTCTGGCTTGAATAAGAGGATAGACACAACCCCGAGCGGCGTTTAGGTTCATGCACCCACCCATTCGCCAATTTGTGCGTCGCGGCCATTGCATGGTTCTGCTTTGGTCTTGTTAACCCAGCGAACAACTGTGGGTGGTCGCGACACCCCAATCTCGGATTGATTGACAAGGCAGCAGAACGATGAGGATTTCGTCGGGATGTTATGGGATCGAGCATCCTTACGGCCAGGGCTGGACTCGTCAACAGGAGCGTCGACATGAAACGGTTTGAACGCCAAGACCATGGCTAAAGCTTAGCTCGCTTCGTCATCCGCAGGTCCTGAAACATGACAGGGCTCGTACCACGCAAACTGCTGTGCCCCGACTGGCCTTTGAGGCGCCTTGGACATTGTGTGCTCTTGCTTGACACATCGTCGTCGTAATCTTGGCGCTACGACGCGGGCTGTTTGCAAGCGAACGTCTCCGATACAGCGATATGATTCGCTTCTAACAACATGTAACTGTTGAGCAGATTTTTCGGTTCGAGTCCACTTGCAACGCCTGAGGTGGTTGTCAAGGGAGGTTTCCGTCAGGTTTCGACAATGCGTTGGACGCGTGTATGTGTCTACGTCGACTATCAACCTCAGCTGCATACATATATGTGCATGAATACACTTGCAGTAAAGCAGTCCATACTCATACAATACTGCATTTACTATCGATTCGCTTCTCGTATTCGGCTGGCCCGTCTTCTATAACATTTTTTTGCATCTGCATTTCTCAAAGCTTCCCCAGTCGATCACCAGGATGCGTTCGCTCAACTTTCTCATAACCCTCCTCTTCGCCTTTATAACCACCTCCTATGCGTGGCCGGAACTTCACCCGCTCGAGGCCCGCAAGAAGGGTAACGGCACCCACCACGGCAATGGCACTCACCATGGCGACAATAACTCCGTCAACAAAGCCTGCAAAACCATGGCCAGGCTTACCCACCTCACCACCCTCGCCAACAACCAAACGAAGCTCGACGCCCTAGTCGCCAAAGGCAAGCTCAATGCCACCGAAGTCGATGCCCTCAAAGCCAAAGCCGCAAAAGCAACCACAGAGCTGCAAACTATGCAAACCAACACCACGCTCGTGTCCGAATGCGCGGCCGTCGATGCCCACGAGAAGGTCGTCCACGAGTGCAAGAACATGGACAAATTGAGCAAGCTGGCAATGTTGGCGGGGAACCAGACGGCTATGGATGCGCTTATCGCGAAGAAGGGGTTGAATGGAACGCAGATGGAGAGGTTGATGGAAAGGATTGGAAATGCAACGGCGAAGCTGAAGGAGTTGCAGGGGAATACAACCTTGACTGGGCTGTGTGCGCAGCAGCAGAAGGGCGCTAGTGGCGGTGGTAAGTCAATGCCATGTTGAGGAGCGGTTGAAGATAACGCTAACGATGTAGTAGCTTCGGCTTCTGGCACTGCGGGTACGGCGGCTGCTGCTACGACAGGCGCCTCGAGTGGTGCAGTGGCGGCGATTACCGTGCACAGCATCTCGTATGTGTTCGTGCCTGCGCTTGCAGCTGTGTTTGCGCTGTTCTTGTGAGATGATAAAGCTGCTTGACTGAGAGTTTGGAGTTGCACAGAGAGGTCCCTTGGGAAGCTAAACTAAATTAAATATCGCCGGGTCTCCCTATACCCAGGGCCTTTTGTGTGAGCTTGGAAATCCGGTACTTTTCCTCTTGCTGGACAAAGAAGACTGACACAGCGGGTCGTACACTCGCTTCTTTCAATCCATTTCGCTTCCGAATAGGGCACTCATTGAAGTTGCGGGTCAACTGCGGAACAAAAATATGACCAACCAAAATACCCAATAGCAATGGGTAGATGAGAATGTATTCAGCCGATCTCAATGATATCGTCCGCCCCGGTCCCCTTTGCATCGGTCCTCTCTCAGCAAGACCAGCGCGTCGAATATATCGTTCCAGTGCAAGACGCCATAAAGCTCAATAGAGAGGTTATGACATCGCCTGTATGAAAGGCGACTGAATTGAAAGCCCTCGCGGGGTTGGAATGCAACATTAGATGCAGTTACAATACGGCGAACCAACACGCAACAGCCCCCGAGTGAGTAGGGAAAGCTAGAAGTAGGTGGTATGATTAGTGTAACGTAAACAACACAGAAATCGATTAGCCAACAGATATGAAGACTACGCTGGCCCCTTGTCTCGTTTACCTTGATCGTAGAAGCGAGGCAACCGAATTACTGGACTTGATCGTTGGTGACTTCCGCACCAAGAAGCCCATACCTTCAGCTATGCTCTTAATCTCTTTGAGCTCGCATGCAGTCTGTCGCAAAAGGACCATGAGAATGGAGATGAGCCCAGAGATTTGCGCAGTCAGGCTGTGAACTACTTGAAATGAAAAGGTTCAAGAGCGACTAACGTTAGCATTAAGTATGCCTGCGATCAGTTTCTGCCTATAATCTAGAGGCGAAGTGGCGATTACAAGGGAGAGCCCACGCTGCAAGTGTTTCTTAAATACTGCTGAGGTCAATGTTGTCTCTGGATTCATGCTTTGTAGTCTGGTGGTTGACCTGTGCGCGGCAAAGAAACAATCTATGTTGAAGCCCGGGTGTACATAGGGCCAGTATCTTTCCTACAGCTTGTTCCGGGTAATCAATCTGATCATAGGATTCATTCTATATGCTGCTATATGCGTATTTCGCATTAATCACAGTCTGAGGGAACTGATATCTCGATCCACATATACGGCAGGGATGTTGTTACTCTTCAACCTGAGGGTCTACCTTCCGAATGACATGCGAACAATGTCAACCTGGTCACTCCAATCAACAGCAAGGTCTAAACCTCAACATCTGCCGACCGAATAGAGTCACTGGACTCCTCCTTCGTAGAGGTCGAGCTAGAGATGGAGAATGAATCTGTGGATAGCTTCAAGGTAAGTCGATGGCAGACATCTCGCATACAAGTCGCTGATCCGTGATAGAAAATTGCAGGCGAGAGCATGACCTCAATCACCACCATTCGCAACACGTTGGGCTTCGCGGAGTCGTATGGGATCAATCCTTGGATAGACACAATGGGCGTGCAGAATTGCTTCGTCACGGTGGCCATGGTGGCATTGCTATGCACCTATACATTCCTGCCCGTTCTCTGGATTGAAAAGCAGCCACGAAAGCATTTGGCACCAAAGTATTGGGAGTATGTTGCGACGGGTGCTGCCGGAGGTCATTGATTGGTGAGAGGGGATGTGGAAATTCCAGCTGGACGCGTGCGTTACATAATCGTCTCAAGTGATGTAAAATGCCTCCCAACGAAGTGTTTAAAGGAGGGCTCGGGGTACTTGCTGCTCTTGCTAAGGATATCAGCACTTCCCTACAAAGATAAAGAAAATTCAATCGTAGCATGAGTGGAGCGAGGATCGGTCGATGCAGTGTGGGCTACGGACCTCGCGCCTTCTCCAAAGCTGTTAAGTCCGAGCTCCGGTGCCGAGAAGTGTATTTGCCCTCGCATTGAAATTTCCCAAACAGGCTTTCGCGTGTATACGCCGCACAAGCCCATAAGATATAAAGAAACATGGCAGCGCACCAGTAGGCCGTCAGTGCCGATGCCTCGAAATCGATCATTCTTCCGTATCCACCGCAAAACATCTCCTAATGCCGTCTATTCCAGAGTCAGTCGATGCCATCCTTAAGGCAACCTCCCCGAACGTCAGAATCGTCTTTCCAACCCTCACCGTCACGACGCCAGGCCTATCAGTACCGAAGCTGGACGCAAAGCCACAACCAAGCATCTCACTCAAAGAACCCATACCATCGAGTACCTACATGCTCTTCTCCCTCGACCTAGATGCTCCCTTCAGATCGTTCGCGATTGGGAGCCCCATCCTGCATATGCTGCAGCTGGGATTGAAGGTAAACGGAGAACCGGATGCCGAGGGCTTTGCCAGCCTTTCGTCTCCTACCCAGCCGGTTGCACACTGGGGAGCTCCAAATCCTCCTCCTCTGGCGGCGCCGCATCGATACGTGTTCTTGCTATTCGAGCAGCCGGATGGTTTGACGGATGAGAAGATACGGGCCGAGATGAAGTGGCCTGAGGTAGTGGGTGTCCCTCCACGGTTGAGATGGGATCAGAAAGGGTTTGAGGCCAAGTTTGGACTTGGCAGATGCATCGGTGGGAGCTGGTTCGTTACTGGCTCCTAGTAATGCCAGCGTAGAGATTCATCGCAAGGAGCGTGCTTTGTTCAGGTTAAAGGAACATCGATTGGCGGGGCAGCGAGGGTATTAGAAAGAGCTTGGGGCAACTTTAGGTTACTAGTCATTCACGATGCGAGATCCCCCTTCATCGTTTTTTCTTCTTATAGGGCAGCCAGAGACAAATATGCACAAAGAAGCTCTGTCTACTTGAGGGCATCGAGTCCACTTAACGCAGCCAATTGAGCGTCCTACAAGCTGTCAGTGTAGTTCGTATCTGGGCATATGATGCACGGATGCATACCAACGCATTATCCGGCACATCGACATTGGTTTTCGCCGCCCTGACTCTGTCTGCGCCCAGTCCATACCAAAAGCGCCCCGTCATGCGTTTCTCGATTGCATCTACCACAGGGACCGCATACTCCATGGTGTCCATTTTCTGTAAGCTATCAGCTCCTTGAGCTCTGGTTACAAACCGGTCCTCAATCATTTTGTACGGCGATCGTTCTGGAAGCTTCAGATTCTCGAAGTAGGACTGGCCATTTGACTGCACGCTCCCTGTGACCACGCTAAGAACGTCGACGCCAAAGGGCAATAGCTCGAGACGGAGAGTCTCTGCTACAACTTCGAGACCACGTTTCGATGCGGCGTACGCGCCTAGTCCGCGAGTCAGATATACAAGAGCCTAAATATTTAGGTGGATTACGAACCAACATATGGGGAACTGATATAACCTGCGATGGTCGTGATGAAGACCGCCATGCCTTTCGCCTGCCGCGCATCTGCATCAGGAGGGAATCTGTGTTCCAATTGGCTAACTTCTTACCTCAATGAGCAGCGGTGCGAATGCTTGAGTCACAGCCCAAGGCCCGAAGAAGTTGGCATCAAAGACCTTTCGGACCATTGCAAGGTCTTCATCCAGGATAGGCATGAAGCGACTCATCGCTGCATTATTGATTAGGACGTCCAGCTGCCCACGCGTGACCTCCTTGACCGTCTGTACTGCTTCCGCGATATTGGCGGCGTTCGTCACATCGAGAATGACTGGAGTGACGTTCTCGAGACCTACGAGCTTAGACATCTTCGCAATGTCCCGAATCCCGGCGAAAACATGGAAACCTCGCTCGTGAAACACCTGGGCGAATGCACTGCCGATTCCGCCATCTGTGCAGCCGGTTATAAGGACAGTCTTACGATTGCTCGACATTTTGGAGGCGGCGTTCGCGATGTGACTGTTGCTCGACTAATAGGAAAAATCGTAACACTTGCTTTTGGCTGGTGGGCGGCGCACAAAGAGTAAATCAGTTCGTCCTTGAGCTTACATACCTACATCTTAAGTCCACGATGGATGGAGGAACCAAGGGCTTACTTTCCGATTGCGGTATAGGAGGCTTATTCTGACATCCGAGGGAGTTGGTCCGTCGTGGACTCGACCGCTCCGATACCGTAAGGTACCGACCCTGACGGTCCATGCCTGCAATACTACAGGAAGGATCGGACTGTAGGTTTCCGATGTACATGCAATGTATCCGGTTGGCGAATCTTTAGACCTCAGTAGCATCACTCATGGAAGCGACGATGTCATGGGGGCATTGGATCGTAAAATATGGGCGCATACAGCCAGCGGCACTGTACCCAGACAGCGGTCTCTCGAGGAGCCTGGCGTCGGAGCCGGAATATTTATCATAAAGGCGACACTGTATCGATGGGAACAAGGCGAATAAGATGCGGGCATGAGGTGGGCCGGCCGGTGCTGTTCTGCCATTAGCGTGCTCGTTAGATAAGTCTCCCAGCCAATCGGATCATCACATGAACGAGCTTGGCAGATAGCCACTGGCGAGGCCGGCTCCTGCGTCACGCTCCCACCCAACAGTCACCATTCTGGCATGTCTCGTTGTGGTCATTATTCATCTTTTGTGCGTCGTGCTTATTATCGTCGCGGTGTTTTTCTCCCCTTCGGATGAGCGGCCAGGTGTACGTGTCCCATCCGCATGCCGGATGAGGTACCTGCAAATCCAGGAATGAAACGCTACCACAGGAAGACCAGGAGTGGATGCAAACAATGTAGGAAGCGTCGAGTCAAGGTCAGCAACAAGCTTCCCAGATGTGATTGAGATAAAAGCTGATTGATGTCCCTTTTAGTGCGATGAAACGAAGCCGTCGTGCAAGAGCTGCGTTCGAAATAATCTGCAATGCGGCTTCCAGTTTCTGGTCCCAAACAAGCCGCACTGTCCGGTACCTACGTCTGTCGGCCGACCAATAACTCCGACGAGTGAATCTACAGTCACCATACACAAGATTAACCCTGCGATGACGCATCAGCCATTGGACCTGGAAAATATGGAGTTACTGCACCATTACACGACAGTTGCCTGCTACAGTATTGGACCATGCAAGAACATGAACATCTGGCGAACAGAAATTCCACGATTGGCTTTGGGCCACGACTTTCTCATGCAAGGTCTTCTGGCTATCTCGGCCGTGCATCGTAGGTAGCTCCCGGGTACGAAGTGGACATCCGTCTGTGACAATGTTTGATACTGACTCCGTACCCGCAAATAAAGTGGCGACTGTACAGCCGGAACGCAGCGCCTTTCTGCGAAAACGCGCCGCCAATGCCGAGCACGCAGGGCTGCCGTCCTTTAGAAAACTCGCTTTATCCCGCGACTCTCGGTCCGTGCACGCAGTGTTCGCATTTGCTGGCTTCCTTCCTCTCTATCTCATGGCCCAGTCACGATGGCTTGATGCACCCATGGGAAGGATCCCATGTTTCAATGATGACCGACCTCATTGGTTTCACTTCTTACGAGGCCTTGTCAGTCTGCTTGCTCGCAATTGGCCAGTCATCGCCAAGGGTCCCTTCAATCCCACCCTATCCAGAACCACCGAGTTTATCAATTACAGCAACAACTCGGACGACATGCATCTCACGAAGATCTATTCACTTCTACAACCAACGACATATTCCACTGGTCAAGATGAAGAAGCTTTACGAGTATGTCGGACTGCACTCGACGAGCTGCGGCGGGTATCTGCTCTGCCATTCTCGCCTGGCAACTCGCACGAACCCACAGTCATCTTATACATCTGGCCTGGGGCAATTCCAGAGCACTTTGTGCGTCTGCTGCACTCCCGTCGACCGGAGGCTCTTGTTATTCTGGCGCACTTCTGCGCGATGCTAAAGAAGATCGATTCGTGTTGGTACCTCGAGGGTGTACCAGAATCTATGCTAGCCGCTATTGAGTTCGAGCTTGACGATGCATGGCGGCCGCACATCCAATGGGCTTTGGACTATACGCGAACAATGGATTTTAGGAATCTATCATTGGACCACCTCTGAAGACCGACGTGACAGAATAAAAGAAGAGAATGTCAAGTTGCGAGACGCTTTTGACAGGGCAGAGGCTCAGGACAAGTGGCAGGTCACTGAGAAAATGAAGGAAGTTACGGGTATCCTGGACGCGTACTACTCCCTCAGGGATCAAAGATAGGAAGGCAAATGCTGAAATCGCATATGATGCCATCCTGGGATCTTGGTGAAGGCCAAGGCCACCATGGGGCGCGTGTCCTGGCTTCCCTGAGGAGCATGCAGCGGTGAAGGTGTTTTTCTTCTAAGGAATTTACAGTGAGGTCAGAAATATGCGGCAATATCTTGCGACCCCATAAGTCGTAGCACCAGCGAAAAATGGCTTACTTTCACCAGCTTCCTCGAAAGGACCATGCTAGCGCTTCGCTCCCGCGCATCGGCTCTCATATGTAACGGACAACCCCCCTCCCTAGATTTCAAAACAACGCACTTGATCTTAATACGCTTCCACAACATTATCGTTCAATACACGATCGCACCCAGAAGCAGCTCAACATGACTCATTTGCCCACACTTTGGTATGTCCCTGGCTCGCCTCCACACATGCCCAATTCCACCATGATGCCCGCCGGCATGACTCTGGAGGAAGCATTTGTTATCGGTGTCAAGGACTTCCGCGAACTCAACCGTCCTGAACGTATGTCTCTTCTCACGGGTCCTCATGTTGACGTCCTATGTGCTGGCGAGAAGATCACCCACGTACCATTACGACTTCTGCTCGCCACGTCGCAAATTGCACGAGATCGCTGGGCCACGACTGAACACATGCCACGCGTCGGTCTCTACAAGAACATCTACAAGAACATCTACAAGGCTGCTACCAAGCTCAAAGTATACTGGATCCCCAAGACGGACGACTTATCACGCGACTGCTACATTATTGCCGTTGCGAAGTAACTCGGCATGGACCCCCTCATTCGACACGTCGTGAACCACTGGTGGGCTGCGCACAGGAAGAGGCGATCGAGCGTCAGCGTGAGGAGAAGCGCCAGGTGGTGGTGAAAGAAGTGGATGCTCATCAGTATCGTCAGACGGTGGACGAGGAACTGAGGGAGTCGGCCATTCAGAACTGTGGGGATGGGAAATTACACACCATTAAGGCGGAGGAGGCTCGGTTCATTCCGCGTGGTCGTAGTGGTGGGCGATGGCGCTGGGCGATGGCTCAGGCCCGCTTGCAGTATGACGGCGCAAACGAAGGCATATTCAGGCCTTTGGAGGATCATGATACGAATGTTTTTAGTGACATATGGACACCCGACAAAATGCCTTAATCATAGACTCTCATTTTTGGACGGCACCGTTATTTTGGCAACAGCGACCCTACCGCGCGGTTGGAGGCCCTTAGATGATATGAAAGGCGCGAATCGAAAATGTGAATTCAACGAAGCGTACGATAGAGCTCGCGAGAGTCAACTATGGAGCTTGTATAGCCTTCTATTGGCTTCGGGGAAGCCTGAAGCAGGGGAGTGATGCTCTAAGCCCGGCGCATGTGAGTGCAATTACGTTTGCCTCGTTAGTACCTAGAGTCAGCCGACTCATGATTGATTGCATCATGGCGCGCGGTTGTGGGCGAAATCATTTGATCGAGAGATCTTCAAAGAATCTGAAGGGCCTCGTAGAAGCCACTAGCACGTCTACACTGCGAAGTAGCAAGCGCCCAAGCAGATATAAAGGCTCATCCAGCGTCACTAGATGAAAAAGCTCACTCGCAGGCACTTCGGCGATTCTTAGCATCGAAAACCTATCCCCTGCCCCTCAAGGGGGCTTTGTCACATTCGAAAGCTTTTCACTCTTCGGGAGATAGCGGCCCAGATCACGCCTTCTTATCTTATATAAACCGACCTTTCCTTGCTATATAAACACATTGTCCCCTGCCCCCTTCTCCTCCTTTGCCCGCCCACGCAAATCGATACCCCGTCACGAATCCACGTGAAATCAACATACCGCACCATAAGCATGTCCGACCCAAGCAAGCGATCTCCTCACAAGGACGAGAAGACGACACGAGAGCGGTAAGTATTTACCCATTGTTTAATTGTTTTAATCAATGCTTATTCCTTGAAGAATGGCCGTTCCACGGCCTGTTGCTGCTTCCGCCCCTCAACGCAACACCTGGGCAGCAGTTGCCGCTGCACATAATGGCCAGCCTCTGGCAACCAACCTTCAGCCTGTTCAGGCTCCTCGACCACACGGTACCCACCCACAAGGCCTAGACATTATCCAGATGTCTTTTGCTGAGCGCCAGGAACTCAATCAGGGACAAACCATCGCGGTTTGGTCGGGTGACCAGGAAGTGTTTACGATGCCGTTCGCTGTGTTCCTGCGAATGTCAGAGTTTCACGACCGGGTGTCTTACGTCTACCACAACGACAGTGCACTTCCTACTCCACGAATCAAGATCCCGGAGATCGATCATCGAGGCCTGCGCAACTTTGCGCACTGGATCCACGCAGCGTTCACTTCCCGTGAGATCCCAGCTCTCAAGCGCACTGATAACCTCCGCCATGATCTGGAGATCATTCGGGCTGCGAAGCTGCTGGGCATGGGCCCCTATGTCCAGCGGATCTACGACGCATACGTGCCCTACATCAACAATGATATCCTGACCTTTGAGGATATCGACACCGTGGTGGATCTGACTCTGAAACCGGAGAACAGCATCTTCAAGAGGTTGGCGATCCGCCTTGGTAAGATGTACTACCGTGGATCTACCCAGCTCTACTTCCCATGGTTCGAGGATTACCTCCGAGACCACCCATGGCTGGAGGAGGCTGTCCTGCGACAGGCGAACAGCATGAGGGAGCGCTATGACAGAGGCGACCCTCAGGCAGAGGCGCCCGGCGAGCACTTCAGGAAACACGGCAGAATGAAGTAGGTGATGGGCGCCTTCGGTTCTTTGTTGGGCTGTAGATGGTACTGGATGATTGATGCTGCTCCTTGGTTAAGCACCCTTTAATGACTTCAAGGATACCATGTCTTCATGACGGTTTTGTACGAATGTCTGTCATTGCTCTTCAGCCTCTTAATACAAATTCTGAAGCCCCTCCATGTGTCATTAGCCTCGTTGCTCTACTCTTGACTCTAGTCTAGGTGAGCTATTCCCAATCATTGTTTCGTCCTTGCTAACTGCCTCCCTTCAGTCCACTCCAGATACACCCTCTCACTTCTTCCACAAGACCGTTTTACGCCACTATTGACGGATTCGGTGGGGCCCTCGTCTTTACGCCGCATCACCAAGTACGCTCCCTATCCAAGCACCCAATCCCCTCCACACAGGTACCTCAATCCTACCATCTTCGTCACAGAACGCCTTCAATCCTCTCAACCTCTCCTCCCTCCACTCTTGAACTTCCTCTTCTCCATTACCCTTAAGCTCCAGCGCAACCGCATGCCCGAGCTTCGCTTCACAAACTGGACACATGTACGGCGGCTGTCTGGCATCCTCGCCTAGACCTGCCGTACTCTGCATAGCGCAGGCATAGTAAACGCAGTGGTCCATGCCCAAGCAATGACCTAACTCGTGTGCCGCTGTACGAGCTACTCTGCTGCTCCACAAAGCTGGCATTACCTTCTTTTCCGTGCTATCATTGCCAGGAAACGATGAGGCTGCGTCCACAGCCGCACGCAGCGCACTCCTTCTCGACAACTCCATCTGCATCTTCGTCACAGCCGGTATAGGCACATCCTCCTCCTTAGCGCAAACTCCATCGACATATGTCTTGCAATGGCTCATCGGCCACGCATTTCGCTCATCTACCCCAGTCTTCTTATCAAGAAGTGGGTTGTATCGCGCGCTTTGTACCACGCAAATTCTGGACCCGCCGTACGCTCGACCGCAGCAAAAGTCATCGGTGTCGGACTCGTAGATGTCGTGGTCGACAAGGATGAGGATTGCGTATGCGTCAGTTGGGAGGATGCTGATTGCGAAGTCGAGAATATCGTTGAGATTGAGCTGGGCGGGAAAAAGGGAGTCGGGAGGCGAGCGAACGCGAACGCGGGTCGTGCTGCCACCGTCTAGTTGGAGCCCGATGTATTTGGGGACAGTACCATTGCTGGAGGAGGCGGAAGCGGGTGCTTTGCGTTTCGAGCTGGCGTGCGGCTGCCAGGACGTCCAGCGAAGTGCTGCAGGGAACTCTTTGACTTCAGGGCCGTGATAGAAGGCCTGCAGGTAGGCGAGGATGTCACTAAACTCGGGAGTATCGACCTCAATTGCAGATGCTCCCTGCGCCACTCCGGACTCAGTGTCTGCTCGCTTTCGCTTCCCATTCTTGCCTCCCCTCTTGGCCTTTGTCTCCTTCACCCCTGCATCGAGATTCGGCTTCACCCAATCCTCGACAAACCTTACATCCTCCGCTACCTTTGGCACCCTCGCTACATATATAGTCTTCTTATCCTCTGTTATTTTATTCCTATGCTTCTCTTTTATCCAGTCGCGCAAGCTTTGCGGGGCATAATCAGGCTCGTAGTTCAGGTCATCGTGGGGGAGGACCAATGGCGCTGGGAAAGCTCCTGCAAGTTTCCGTGCTTCAATCTCAATCTGAAGCGGCTTCATATGTTTGGGAAGTGTGGGCGTGGCTGTTGCGGCTCTCAATCGTGATCGCGCATCCGGACGCTCGTAGCCAGCGAGTGGGGCGAAGGGGCAAGGGTCGAAGTAGAAGATATCATGTTGGCAATGAAGTGTGGAATTCATGATAGAGATATGATGAAAATGATGGAGTTGAGGAAAGTGGCCATCTTATGGTTGCTCCCGTCTGCCTTGCACAGCCTTTGTTTATTCACTAGTTTTGCCTGTTACGGTTAGCGTTCTGAGCGAACCAATCAGAGCTGGCGTCAGGGTTGTGCATCGAGTCGCGACAGCGAAATGTCGCGATTGTTTCATCAACACCTGTGATGCGCAGTGTACATCACCGTCGTATTCCCTTAACAAGTTTTGAGAAGATTTTGACTCACTTTTCAGATATGTCATTTGAATCTGTAGTTTGGGCAATCAAATATTGGGGTATACCTAACTCCATCCCGCCCATAATTGGACATCCAGCCTATAAGACTTTTTATCTAGGTATATGAAGCCCACATAAGTCACTCCCAAAGTCACTCCTGTAAGCGTCGTCCGGAGAATACCTAGTACTCTCGTGTCTAAGATCTTCGACGAATTTAGCCCGTCTTAGATCGTTCCACTGAGTCCATTCTTCCGGCCAGCATCAAGACGGCCCTCGATCTTCCGAACAGAGGTTGCCAATTTGTGATGCTGCTTGAGAAACTGATCGAATTGCTCCGGACGAGGGATAATGCCACGAATGCGTTGGTTGGCTAGATTATTGCAGAGGCAATCGAAGATCGGATCGTTCTCGGTGACGGCGTACTTCGTGATGAGCGCGATGAGGTCGAAGGAAGGCATGATCTTGCGGATGCGGTCGCAGTACTGCTTGGTGAAGTGGCCGACGTAGGTGTTGTTGAGGCCTAGAACACGGGCTGCCTGGACGATACGCAGATTCTGGACGTCATCGTCCGGCGAGATGTGGACGCTGAAGACCTTGCTGCAGTGAGTGTGCATGAGCATCCAGTCAATGTGATGCCTAGCCGCACGTATATCCATGGAACCCTCGGGGAAGACCATGCTCGTCGCCTTCGGATTCTTCTGGAAGAAGGCGAAGGCCTTGTCCGAGACCTGCATGAGCATGTACTTGGGGACGATGCCGGCGACCGTGGTGCCGAGGACGATGGTCACTTTAGGTCCAGTGCCAAAGGCCTCGCGCTCCGTCTTGTTCATCTTGCGGACATCCCGGTTGGGATTGATAGTTGGAGGCGGACGATCGCCCTGCACAGGAAGGATACCTGTGAATAGCTTGACAGCGTTTCTGGTGTCATTCTTCTTCCACGCGGCTGTATTGATGGCCATCTTGAGGACGGGTGCTGGTGGCACGGGCGCCGCCTTCTTGAGCGTCTCCGCTGTGAGGAAGAGAGGGTTATCGTCGTCTCGGGCTGCGGGGACGGGACCGACTTGCTTGGACGATGTGATCGAAGGAGACTTGAGCTGCATCGGCGAGGGGGTAGCGGGGAAGGATGCACTCTCTGACGGTAGTGTAGCCGGCGATGAAGACTCCAGATCCTCTTTGGAAATCTTCACAGGTGGAGTCGCAAGGTCAAGCAAGCCCACTTGAGGCGCCACAGTCGAGATCTCGCCATTGAATGCGTCGTCGGCCTCCTCGTCGAGCTCTCCTAGAGGCGTCTCTAGAATAGCAGTGTCCTCTGACCTATCCGTGGAGATAGTAGAACCATCCTGCACCTCATCCATCTCAAGCTCTCGAATACGCGCAGCCTTCTTTCCCACCTCGGCCTCGAGTGACGCAATCTTGCGGTCTTTTTCGTCGACCTCGCCCACCAGCTCCTGGATGTGCAGGTACTGGTTATGACCCCCGTGCTCTAGGTCGGCGATGCGCTTGTCCTGCTTCTCGGCGACTTCGTCTAGATGTTCGATACGGTCGGCCTGGTCGTCAAGCAAATCTGATAACTCCTGGATGCGTAGGTTCCGGGCTTGCAACGCGTTCTCCAATTCTCGAACGCGCTCGGCCTGGTTTTGCACGGTACCCTCCAGCTCCTGAATGCGGCGCGCCTTTTCATCCGAGGTCCCGAACTCGGCGACCATATCCCCGTCCTCATCGTCCGCCCAACTGATCATTGGCTTCTTGAAAACGATGGTGTTGGCACCGGTGGCAGCCGAAGCGGGAGGCTCGGGGACAGGAGGGGAAGTTGAACTGGTCTTACCTGCGTCGCCAATGGCGGCCCAAAAGGTCACAGACTGGGCTGAAGCGGCCATGGCGGGCGACTGCGGGCGACTGCGAGCGCCTGCGGGCTCAATGCTCGAACGTAGTTGCGGGGGTTGTTGGTAAACAAAGGGTTGGGCGGGTTGAACAACGGCGGGCAGGCGACCAGGGCTTGAGTTGCCTCAAGGAGCGCGTGCTGGGGACAGAACGAGGCGAGCGGGAGGTGTCACTTATATAGTACGCTACTGAGAGCCAGGGTGAAAGAGCTGCGTCGCAAAATTGCATAGCATGTGCGACGTCGGGTGAAGCGTGACATTACGATGAAGCGGCAGACCCCGCAAACAAGGTGAGCGAGGAAGGCACGGCCACCGAGCGGAAACGCGTCGCATTGTGTTGTCGAGGATACCCAAGGGACACGTTGAGGGCCACGGTGACGACTGGCCTACAATGCGCGGGCATGGCGCTGCATACTGCCAGGCCCGAGCTGCTCGCCATGCTTGCTCGAGCGAAATGCGATGCTCTGGCTGCGCGCATCTCGCGGTGAAGGCTGGCAATGACGACGTGACGACGTGACGGCGTGCGACGAGTACAGGGCAACACCGGGGTATCGTTTCTCCGAGCCGAGCCGCGGGCTGTCCGACGCCCAATCCGCACCCACAAACGTCCCTACCACTTGAACATGCACTCATGCCGTGGCCTGCTTGCACATAGATGACCGTAGATGCTTGCCGTGATGGATGACGCCTACTATGCTTTGGTGCTCGTTGCTCCTACGCACACCACGCCTCAGCCACCTCGTACTATACGGCAACCACACCTCTCATGTTATGGGCAGGTCGCCTACCAGGAAGCACCCATGTATCGAAGAAGAAGGCGCGGAATAGCACACACAAATACGCCTCCTCTCGTCTGATTTCTTCGTCTCTCTTCCATCGCACCTCAACCCGCCTTGTGTCCGTGGCCAGTCTTTTCGTCGCCCGAGCCAGTCCTTTTTGGTGTTTCGTATGTGGCTCTTCCCAATTTCACATCTTCAACTTCATCTGCTGATGTTCCCTACTGTCCCAGTGGTCTCTTCACCTTGCTCGGTCCCTGTCTCGTTGCGTTCTTGGAACACTACCGTCCACGGCCTTAAACATCAACATCAGCCTCATCATGCGGCTCACGCTGCTGACTGCTGCATGTCTCTGTGTAGTGTCTGCATTGGCACAGGGGATCCCCGGCCCACCGTCGACTACCAACTCCACCGATGCTGAAGCGGCTTTCCGCAAGGAGCTACCCATTCTTGCCGGTTTAGACACGCGCTGCAACCCTGCCAACTCCAGTGAGATCCAGCGCTTCGAGGATGGCAGCTGGATTCTCCATTACGCCTGCAGCATCCAAGGCTCCTGTGTCGATCTGAACGGCTACGGCGCTTGCTACTTCGGCGGCGCTATGTGGGCGATTCCTGGCAACGAGACGGTCTCTGGTCTCGTGTGCGAGGAGGCCTCTGAATCCAAAACATGTCGCAACTTCCCGTTGACCTTGACCGATGCGATGAAGCCGAGGAAGGTCCACGAGAACCAGCATCCCGAGAGGGAGCCTATCATGGCGACCCGTTGCGACCCACGCACGTTCAGTCACGTCCAAGTCTTCCAAGGAGATATCTGGACTAATTTCTTCTCTTGTGGGACGAAAGGGAGCTGCCGAGACGTTGGCGGTCGGGGTGCTTGCGTTGAGGCGACTATGGTACTTTTTCCCGAACCCTTTGGGACATTAGCACCTCCCAAGGGACCTGTCACCGAGACATCGACCCATACCACAACTATCGCGACCACGAGCGATATCACCGTCCCCACTCCGTACAACAGGATCGCGACGAGCTACGCGATCCGCTGCGATCCCACAGAAGCAATACCCAGGACGCTGCAGCACAACATGCACGGCGAGTGGACTGACTACTTCGAATGCCACGTCAGATGCGTTGACACAGACGCCTTTGGTCCGGTGTGCAATGACCTGCCGGACAAGTATATGAAGGTTTCTCCGAATGAAACTAGGATTGTGACAAGCTACACGATCCGCTGCGACCCCACTGAGGCAATACCCAGGACGCTCCAGCACAATATATACGGCAAGTGGACCGACTACTTTGTATGCAACGTCAGATGCGTTGACACAGACGCCTTTGGTCCAGTGTGCAATGACCTGCCGGACAAGTATATGGAGGTTAGCCCGGACGGGGCTGAATGTCTTATAGAAACCGAAGCCGAAGACGGCATAGACGTCCATCGGCGGACTCGCCAATCACCGCGACGCCGCCGAGCCGCACCGATGATGTCTTCACGGTGTAGCCCAGACAGTCCCGCAGAGTTCCAGATCTTCCAGGATGATTACATGCTAGCCTACGGAAATTGTCCCCACCACAGGCCCTGCCACGAGGAGCATGGGTGGGCTTTTTGCGAAATGGATGGCCAAGCCTACTTTCCCGAGCGACCCTCGATCATGACTTCTAGGGCCAAGGAACCCGACTTCCACCAGATTGATACTCGGTGCAATCCGGGAAACCTGAGCGAAGTTCAGCGATTTAACGGCAAGAAGTGGATCCACCACTACACTTGCACATTTGCCGGCAAATGCATTGATGTAGACGGTCATGGAGCCTGCCGTCTCAAGGACAATGTCTATGAGCTCCCATCCGCGAACTACACATCGGTCAGGACCGGTGGCGAACCCTACAACCCTCTTCGCGCGCAGACCAAGTGCAACCCGCACAATGAGACCGAAGTACTTGCCTACACTGGGGATGATTTTACACCTATCGGTGTCTGTCTGCTTCCGACCGTGTGTCATGACATGGCGGCCAAGGCTGACTTTGCCTTCTGCGTTCAGCCCGACTATCAGGACATTTTATGGATACCATGGCGTCCTCTTACTGCTGTGTCTGGCAATCATCTTGCTTCCCGCTGCTACGAGGACAACGTGTACGCCTATGACGGCACGGACTGGAGTCTCTATCAAGAGTGCCCGACTGGTTTCACTTGCGCAAAATTCCCCGAGGAGCCTTTTGGCAGTGGATGTGCTTCGACAAGGTCGCTTGGTCGCCGCGCGGATGACGGTCTCATCGACGACAGCATGATGATGCGTACTCATGGTGAGCATCTTATAGAAGAAGGAGCTCAAATCGTCGAACAGAGCCGCAAACTACTCGAGGCGATCTTCAGTGACGATATCGAGGCTGGGGAATACATTCGTAGCAAAACGGCTCCCGCATCCGCCGCCCACAAAGCGACCGCTACCACCAGCAAGCCTACCAAGACGAGCTCACCTGAGGAAAAATCATGCAAGGACATTTGTGCATCCTGCGGCAAAAACGACAGCAAATGCCAGTGGCTCTGCTCACAATGCGTCAAGAAAGAAATTCAGACCAACGGGACCAGAAAGGATGACTCCAAAACCGACCCTGACACTGACATCTCCATGGCGAATCCCGACCCCTTTGACGTGCGCTCTCCCAACGGAAAGCGTGCTCTCTGGGTCGATGGCTGCGGCGAGGAATGCTATGACTGCCAGAAGGACCGCAGATGCTACCTTCGATGCATCAAATGCCGAAAATATCAAAATGACCCCGCTCGCCACATCAGTGAGCCTACACGGAAGCGCAACAATGGGCCCTGTCCTTGTGGATGCGAGTGCGCCAATCTTTCGTGCTTGAAGGACTGCTTCGACAACGACAAGCGCTCTGCTAAAGTTGACCCCTGCGAGTCCAAGTGTCAATGTGGCCGCTTCGACGAAGAGTGCTTGCAGAACTGTTTCAAATGCATAACTGGTATCTACACTCCTGTTGTCGCCATGATCAAGCGAAGTGAGAGCTGTTCCTCCAAGTGTCAGTGCAATCCCCGCGACAAGGACAAGAAGTTCGCGGCTTGCATACGACGTTGCACTAAGTGCATTGCGCAAATTCAGTCTGCCTGCCGGTACCACTGCGCTTGCGCTCTTGGGGACAGCTCCTGCCTGTCGCGGTGCCAGGACTGTGTCAATGACTACGCTCGTCGAGGTCGTTGAGGGTGCCTTTTGGGGTTGAGATGCATGATTCTCTATTGGTGGGCGGCGTTAAGATGGGACACGTGGCTCTCAGGACCTCTGAAGAGTATGGCTGCGGGGGCTATGGGTGGAACATGCAACGGGTTAGTTTGGGTATGGATACGGTTATTGTCATGATGATGTTAGAGAACAGGGTTAGTGGTCGTAGCATTAGAAAGAATAGATTGCGTTTGTTTGTTCTACAGATAATGTTCCCCTATCTCCGCCCTCACACCGACAGCTAATGCTGCGGCTTTAACCTCTACCGTCAAAATCACCACAAGATCCCATCACCCATTGACCTCCTTTGATGGATATGGTCAATCGTCGCCATTAGACAAATTTGCATTCCAATACGGTGACACCAAAGCGTACAGAAGCCAAGGGTGCGTGGCCATGATCGCTTGCATAATTCTGAGCACTCTACCAAGACTCTCCAATGCCATCAACAATTTCCCTCAGCCACCAGCACTCAGGATCATCCGGATCAGCCTCATAGTCGAACGAATGGCCCTTGCCCTCAACAGCTTTGAGCGTAACATTCACACTCGGCCATCTCTCCCCCACCGTCCTCACAAACCTCTTTGTGTTCTCAAACGGGCAAATATCATCCAACGTCCCATGGCTCACGAAAACCCTTGGCGTGCTCTTAGGTCTGCCCACCACTGCAACCATCTGAAGAACATCCTCATGGTCGAAGAACGCGCTCCATTTGCCGCTCACGGAGGACACGTAGGCAAAGGACATGCGATCAGGCGGTTCCGCGGCGGAGACGGGCGAAGGTTGTTGGTGGGAAGAGCGGATCCGCACCAGCTCGTCGACGACCTTTTGGGCTTGGGCGTCGCATGCGGATTTGGGAATGCGAATGCCGCAGTAGTCGCTTTCTTTTCTGCTGTAATTTGCGAGCATTGGATATCGAAGGTAGAGTACCTTGAGCGAGAGTTGTGATTTAAACCACAAATATGATGCCAGGAAACCTCCGGCGCTTTCGCCTCCTAGCATGACACGGTTCCAGTCAACGCTCACGTCTTGGCGATGTGAAGCTAGGAAAGGGTTGAGTTCGATTTGGATCCATTTCGCAGCATCTTCGACGTCTGAGAGAATGGCTTCGCCATTGACTTCAGGTAGGAGGCGGTAGTTGGGTATGACTACGATGGCGTTCTTTGACCGGGCTAGGTTCGCCACATGTTCAGCGTCCCAAGGGGTGTAGGTGCAGTCCCCTGTTACCTAGACAGGAGCGGAGATCAGCGCAGTCCGATTTGGTGTAACGTTTGACGAAAACGCGATCCGCATCAACGTTGCCAAGACGCATAACAGGAAGATCAACTCACAAATCCCCCACCATGAATCAATATCAGCAAAGGACACTTTTTGTTTCCCAAGAGCTCGCTGGGGGCTCGGACAATAAGCCGAATCTCATGGTTGACTTCGGGAATGCGTTTATACACGGTACTGAAAGTGTCGTATCCTCTCCATCTCTTCTCCGTTCTCTCACTCTTCTGCCATCCTTTCTTCGGGAAATGCGGATGCTGCTTTGGGAAATTTGGGTTCTTTGCGGTCAGCTTTTCGACCGTATATGGGTTCAACAGATCGTTCAATTTAGACGCGTTGAACGCGTCTGCCGCCATCGTTTTCAGCTTTCTTGCCCACCGCTCGAGCCTCGATCGAAAAGCACGAGTCTGTAGAGGGTATATATAGGAGATAACAACAAGAGATATATGCACCTAGCTCTTGTCCTTAAGCTTGTTGGGAAGTACATCCGTCCCGGACTATCACGCTAAAGGATGCAGGTCCAGGATGCGTCTGGGGTATCGGTTGAGGACTTCCTGACAACATGGTTGCCTCAGGATATGAGCGACGTTCAACAAGAACCGCCCTGTCGATCGTGGCCAACGACCACATAGCATTGCCGAAGGTCTGCAGCATAAATGCGCAGTGCTTCACACCGCTTTATGTGAGGGTCTCCTCGCGTGTCATGAGCGCTCGGGTCGCCCGCGTCGGGTATGAAAAATGCATGATGTGGGCAGTTGAGGCAAAATATGACGTCAGCTGCTGCGTAGTGTTGATACCGCCAGACTGGATGTGTATGTGATGCATACACCTTGACGCTCGTTTGGGGCTTTCTCTTAACCGACCATCAGGCAAGCACTTAGTCGGACTTATAAGCTGCAGGGTCCAAAGTAGCCTGTGCGTGAGATCTTTTTTCAAACTTAACCCGTTCCTCCTAATTATTCGGTCTCCAGCTTCAAATGAGACTCATGTCTCAACCCGCACAACCCCGCATCCTCCTTACCGGTGGCGCTCGGGGCATCGGCCGAGGTCTCTTTCGACACTTCCTTCAAGCCGGCCACTCGGTCTACATGCTCGATTCCAACGCCTCCGAGCTCGAACACGTGCGCTCACTTGCCTCGGGATGGACCCCTACCGCCGGTTCTCCGGGGCTCTGGAAAGCAACAGAATGCGACCTGCGTGACCGTGGCAAAATACAAGAGGTGGTTTCGGACGCTCGTGAAATGTTTGGCGGAAAGCTAGACGTGCTCATCAACAATGCCTTCGCAACCCCTTCGATCGGAGCCGAGAATCGAGCGATGGAAAACGACAGCGAGTGCATCATGGAAGAATGGGATACCTCGATTGCTGTTGGCCTTACGGCACCATATCTCCTCAGTCGCCTCTGCTTTCCACTCCTGAAGGAAGGATCTACGGCGCCAGGCTCTCCGGGAACCATCATCAACATTTCCTCCACCCGCGCATATCAAGCCGAGGCGGATCACGAGGCGTACAGTGCGGCGAAAGCGGGAATCCTGGGCCTTACGCAAAGTATGTCTGTATCGCTGGGCCATCGGCACAAAATCCGAGTGAATGCAATTGTACCGGGTTGGATCCATGTGATGAAGGAAAGGAAAGAAGCAGATGAGCTGGAGGTGGACTGTGAGGTTGGACTAAGTGAGGAAGATAAAGCCTGGCATCCGGCAGGGAGGGTGGGGAAGGCTGATGATGTCGCGAGGGCAGTGGATTATCTGGTTCAAAGCGGGTTCATTACGGGCCAGGAGGTTATAATCGATGGCGGTGTGGGGAGAAAGATGGTGTATCCCGGATAGAGTCGCCCTCGAAGCTCTCCAAGCTCATATGAGTGTCACTTGAGACAATGATTCCACTTCGAAGAATTCATCCAGCAAATCCCAGTCGCACATGTGTTTCGGCCACGGTGGTGCCATATCGGTAGCCCACTTTCGTTCCTTTAGACTGGCGAGAGAAATCTGCCCAAACCCGATACGCTTGTACAAAGGCGTTGATCCCATTGAGCTGGTGAGCATGAGCCCCAATACCAGCGTGCAAAGTTGACTATTTCCGTGGCCCAAATTTACTATTTGATCCTGCGTGCCAAGAATGAGGAAGTGTGGCGCTTCGCTTGGTCGATAATTCCCCGGGCTGTAGTCCAAGTTATGAAGCGGAGATTCGAGCCCATGAAGCCACCCGACGTGCTCCACTCTATCCAGAGCCACCCAGCCGACTAGATTTTCTGGTGTACTTTCCCTGAAGAATCTGTTCCTTCCGATATTCTCTTTTAGCAGTGGAAAGGCAGAGACATAGTCCTTGAGGTCTAGTCGTGGTAGGAAATAGTTCTCGCTGGTTAGCAGTCCCTTGCGTGGTGGCCCCGGACCAATTGTAACAGTGTTGCCAAGGCTAATACCTGAGAGCGATATGAGTCTCCCTCTGACTGTTAGATATCCGAGACCATCGAGCCAAGTGACATTGCGATTTTTGCCATTTCTGAGAGAAACGAAATCGCAGCGAGGTTGAAAACCGGTCTTCTGAAGTGCCAAAGGGTGCTGAACAGCACCATCCCAGGAAGCCCATGACCAGTGAGGTGCTCGAGCGTGAATAGGTGCCGTCAATCTCTCCATGGTGGGTAACCACAAAAGCCCTTGGCATAGAATGTCTTGCCAAACGCCTGCACACCAAGCCTGACCAGTCTGGGTATTGATCTTTCGCGCCATTCCGGATATGGCCACAAGCTTGTCTGATTCTTTGGTCAAATCACAACAAGAGTACATTTCCACGAGGTCAAGCCATCGTAAAGTCGTTCGCGACAAGGTTTTGGAGCATGGGGTACCAAATCCGAGTAGTTTCCTTAGCTCCGGAGCTTCGGATGGACTCAGAAGGGAGTTTCGTGAGGTGAAACTGCGTTTGTCTCCTGTTCGAATTTGACAGTCCGGGGGTACGCTGACCAATGAACCATCCTCACACATGATTCCGTACTTGGATTCAAAGTAAACTTGGCCTTTCGTGAAGTGGAGAGTTCTGGTGGACAGGAACCGTTCCTGCAAAGCCCACCCCCTCTTAGAAAGGGCACTATGAGTGACATCTAATTCCGGCGTCGGACTTCGGTAAAGACCAATGAAATGACCCTTGAAGAGATGATTTACCGCAGTACGCTTTGACAATGCGCTAATCAAGAATCCTTCAGAATCATCACTTGCGCAATGAACGGCTGCCGTCACGACGGCATTCTGGAATATATCTCCCATCTTCTGTGATTCTTGGAGCCAATCTACTGCATCATCTTGAATGATGCAAAGGGCATCTATCCAGATGTGACCGATCTGAAGAATTCGAGCAATTGCTGCTGCATCCCGAAAGGTATGGGGTAGTTCACTGATGGCGATACCGTTCGTAAGGCTCTGAATCGTACCAGATGTGGTGGTGAAATGCTGACACGATCCCCAGCGATGGCTCAACGCAAGGTAGCCTGGAATGTCCGGGTCTTCTGGTTGATCCGCTTCGAGATGTCGTGGACAGTGAATGAGCTTAATACGACCCTCTTGCGATATATCCAAGAGTCTGGCGGGATAAACACGACTGGAACCTTTCAGGGAAGATTCGATGTCCTGGCTCAACCAGTCCCGAAATAGCTTGAATTTCTGCGGTCCTTCGAGTCTAGCATCCTTGATGATCCAGGGCAATGGCTTGAGATGAGACTGTCCGATACCTAGTCTGTCAGTCAAATGCTTGCTAGAAGGTTGTAAACATACTTAGATGGTCGAAGATATTTAGTCTCTCCCGTATCTTGTGACAGCTGCGTCTGCCTCCAGTCTCTAGCCTTCCTCTGCGCCGGAATTCAAGAAGAAATGTCAGGACCAGTTGAGAGCCGTCTCGGGCGGTATGTAAACTGATATAGAGTCCGGAATAATCAAGTGTGTTGGCAGAGTCTTCGCAATCGGTAATGCCATTATCATCGTAGGCGAACAGAAAAGCTCTGTATTTGTACAATTCTTCTTGGGCGAAGATAATGCCATCAGTGCCACGCAGAATAGATAAGAGTAAGGCACAGACCGCGCATAGACTAGCAGAATCCTCCAAAGCCTTCATAGCTGCAACATGCATTCTGTGCCCGCTGGGCTTGGCGTAGCCATCGGCGTCTTGGACTTCAGAAAGGCTGTTACGTATCATAACGTGGCATTTTGGGCAACAACCTTGGAGATTTCGAACTTTGCGGTCGCGCTCTCCTCTGGATCGAATCTGTTTGGACCTGGTGATGGATCGCCTGTGGTCGGACCGCACCTTCTGTCGAAGTGGTCGTTCAGTAGTCTTCGTCATTCTCGATGCAGCGTGACGCGATGTGTGAAGTGATTGAAGCGTAGTGAATTCGGAAGGTCGGAAAGGTCAAAATTTGAGATGAACTGGTCAGTAGCTAGAAATTTTAAGCTGCTCACCGGTCCCGGACCGGTCAGATGTGGCTACCCGATGTGGCGCAGCCACCCAAGCAGGTCCACCAATCAAACCACGTAGTACTCAAACCAGGGGACATCAGATATCCCTTCGATACCACCAGCCCATCAAAATTGACCTGAACCACCACTCAGTGCATCTTCAGCACATATCCAATCAAAATATGCAGCGGAGTCGCTTTCTGCACCTGCCATCAAAAATCCGCAATCAGAACCACCGCATCGAGTGTTCAAGGTCGGACACGGAGATCTACTTCACGCCAATTCGAAAGACACTCCCTTCATCTACCCTCGGGATGACAGCACAATCTATAAAGAGTTCCTCCTTGCCTTCGCACCGGCCTAAGAGGAAGCTGCGCGACTCTTATATAGCAGCAACACCTACGGCTTCGCCAACCAGGGCTTACTCAACTGCTGGGCAGACACGCAGCTATCAACGCAACGCTAGGTAATCCGAGCCATCCGCTGCTTGTAAGACTACACGAGGATGCTTCAAGATCCTGATGGGAACTTCCACCCGGGACTACGACTTAACACGTAGTTTCTGAACCTTACTCGGGTTGAGATATCGACGCACCCTGTAGGCTCAGATTCAGAGGCTCGAAAGACTACTTCTCTCGAGGTGAGACTCGAGTGTGAAGGAAGACAAATCGAAGTTGGCAGGTCATTTCTACCCTATGCTTCTACGTTAAACATCTGATTCATTGCTTCCGAGTAAGCAGTTCTCCAACCGAGGGTAGCTAAACGTGGCACTACTAGATGCATCTAAGGCTCGCTTGTGAAATATTTGATTATCGACCAATCTACAGCGTAACACAGAGCGGCAGCAGCTTAGTGGGGCGTGTCATGTATCTGGATGGAAGTGCCCTGGTCCTTATCACGATGACGCTTAGGCAGGACTGGCGTTTCTACTGGGAGAAAGATTGTAGTGGGAATTGTTCAGACTCGACATTATATACACCTTATGGGGAGGAGCATTGTGGTTTAGTAAGGTCATCAATACTTCGTTTCTGCCGGCGCAACTATACTCAATTCCTCCCTGCCTTATGATCAGTGGTTTCCTCCATTGCACGATGCTCGACACCCACACGGCAGATCGACGTATATGAAGTAAAGACTTCCCCATTTTAGCAGTCCGCAACCCACGCAGACCCATTACGTGAATAGTTACTGCATCGCGCAATAGTCCGCGAATATACACATGAGAAAATAGTCATTGAAAATTGAACGCTCAGACAGCCATATGGCTCCTTCAAGTCAAACTCAGCCCGGCCCCACTTCGCGCCCTCTACAACCCCGAATCGATCTGGTTCGGCGGGTTGCCAGCCGTGTACGCATCCCACTGCCTGCACAGCGTGAAAGAATCCACATCGAAATCCTTGGTCAAAATCTCCTCCTTCCTCTCCAAGACATTCATGAAGAGTCCACCACTGACATGCCACGCGAGATGGCAGTGAAGCGGCCAGACACCCGGGTTGTCCTGGGTGAACTGAAGAACAGCGTAGCTGGGCAAGATTCCTGTCGTCTGGTTCTGGGCATTTTGCAGAATATGCGTATCCCGACGCACGGTGTTCTCAGGATTGGTGACAACACCGTCCCATTCGCCGAAGCCCTCAGCGAGAACGTGGAAATCGTGACCGTGCAAATGCATAGGGTGCGAACCGATGAGACCGTGATTAGTCAAGTGAAGGCGCACAGTCTTGTTCGTGCCGAAATCGTATACGTTCGTGTTGGTCGGGAAATCATAGTCGCCTCGCTTGGCTTTGAGCAGAGTAGGGTCGTTGAAGTTACCGCGGTAGGAGCTATTATTGACGAACCAGAGGAAGTTCGTGCCGTTGGAACGGAAGGTGAAGTCAATGACCTCGGTGGTCTCAGGCTCTTCGACGGGGATCTTGCAGAGAGGGACGCCGGAGGTGATGGGGTCGTTCTTACAGGTTGCGAGCTGGTCGGCGGTGACATCGGTGACGGTGTCAGGGATAGAGTCTGTGTCTGCGTCCTCGTAGTACACGGCTGCGACGGCGGCAGGGGAGACGCCATCGCTGAGGGTACAGCGGTTTGTGCCAAGCTGGGAACGCATCCAGTAGGCGTTGCCAGGCTCGCCTGTAGCTTCGACCACAACGTCTGTACGTTGGCCGATACCCAGGGTGACCACATTGGTGGTATAAGGCTCAACCGGGACGTAGTCAAGTGCAACCACTGTGAGGGAATGGCCATCGATGCTGAACTTCTGCACGGCTTCTGCGCCAGCGTTGATCAAACGGAGGAGATGTTTCTTCCCAGACTCGAACTTGAACTTGGCAACACCAGCGTTCGGCGTGCAGGGAAGGGTAGTGTTCTGGCAGGGATAGTTCATCTTGCCATTGATCAAAACGTTGTTCGAAGGGGGAAACTTGGAGTACATGGTCCCGTTGACAAGCGAGTAGTAATCGGCGTGGTACCAATCCTCAACAATGATTGGACCGAGATCAATATCATACTCGGCGTGCTTGGGGCCATAAATGACCATAGCACCGTGAGCACCACCGGAGTACTGCGCACTATAGTGGCCTGAGAGCTGTGAGCATAAGATTATCAGAGACAACGTGGGACACTTACTATGGTACCAAGACGTGCCGTAGCGATCTGCACGGAAGAGCTGCTCGAAATAGCCCCCGTTAGGAGTGACCGGGCACTGAGAGACAGCCGGCACACCATCGTACCAGGGAGTTTCAGTCTG
The DNA here is from genome assembly GCA_019022785.1 of Pseudomonodictys pantanalensis. Classification (NCBI taxonomy): domain Eukaryota; kingdom Fungi; phylum Ascomycota; class Dothideomycetes; order Pleosporales; family Parabambusicolaceae; genus Pseudomonodictys; species Pseudomonodictys pantanalensis. The sequence goes on from JAFHBV010000021.1 coordinate 151,248, forward strand.
GAGCAGACCATGAGCGTGCACCGAAGTACCTTCGTCAGTCAAATCGTTGGTGACGCGGAATAGGATCCAGTCCCCCCTAAATGCATGTTAGCAGTGGTTAGAGTACTTCAATGAAGATCCCTACCAGTTAGCTTCAACAAGCGGGCCGGGAAATTGGCCGTTGATGGTCAGACCGTTACGAGTGACGCCATCGGGAGCTATCGTCTGATAGGCGACGTGCAGGTCGTAGGTTCGTGTGACCCCAGTATTGGGCATAGTCGGGCAGTCGGGCGCAGGGGTGCTGCTGCTGCTGCTGCTGCTGTAAGAGGTCGCGATCGTGGATGTGGCGTTGGCGGAGTACGTGATCGAGCCTGAAACGCTTGAAGATGATGGCTTCACCGAGACCACCGTTGAGTAGGATGAACCCGTTCCAGAAGGCACATAGGAGCCAGATCCAGTTGTGTACGGCGAGTATGGCGCACCCGTGGAGTATGATGGGACATGGCTGCTTGGCGATGGTGTGTATGATGGGCCTCCAGGCAATCCGCTAACAGGAAGGTGAGGGCAGTCAAGCTCACCCCAATATGAATTGCCATTCTGCTCGCCCTTGGGAAGAGAGGGGACCAACTTATCGACGCCTTTGGGTACCCACGCTGGAGCTGTGTAGGACTCTTTGGCAGGGCCACCGTATTGATAGGGCGTGGTCGGCTGGGGAGCTGGGTAGGTCTGGCCTTCGGACGGCAAACCAGGCCATGTGTACGGGAGGGGTTCGTCATTATAGGGATTATAATATGGTCCGCCGTGACCGTGGGGATTGGTGGTGGGATATGCGGTTGCGTATTGAGTGACAGTCGCTGTCACAATCTGGCAGAAATCCGCGGTATAGTTGCTTGGGGCTGGAAAGAGCGACGGCGCGTGGTAAACGGACGATAGCGATGCCGTACCGGCAACATAAGGAGCGTAAGCCACCATGATGGTAGCAATTAAAAAATAATCCGCAACTAAAAAAAGACAAAGTTCTATCGAAAGCGAGTGACTTTTACAAAGGTGGATGGAGCGTCAAAAAGATTGCCGGACATTGCAGAATATATGTCGATCTGTCGCGTCGTATTGCTGTGATTAGTCGCGTGCTTGGAGTCTTGGAGACCTCAGGATCAAGTAATGCCTTTGCAGGCGTTTGGACCTATTACGGGCTCGTGGGCCGCGAAGTGGGCCGTTGTGGTGCTGCGGAAAACGGCAGTGTCGCGCTAAGCGTGCATATTTGGGGAAGGTTCAGACCGCTGATGCAGGCGAAGCGAACGACGAGGCGCCTGAGAAGGGGCTGCCGAGTCGAATACGGCTACTCTCGTATCCGAGCCGCTGGGGAGATGGGAGGAAAGGCGCCTCCAGCGACAAACGACCGCGGCACACCTAAAGGGCAGTGATCTTCGCAGGCACTTTGTTGCTCTGGTGAGCCCACACATTTCAAGATGATAAAGGCGACCTCTGCCATCAGCCCACAAGCGCTGAGGACAAGAAAGACAAGAGCCAGGGGGCTTACAGGACATTATTCTCGGTCCGAAGAAACATTGCCCAGAGGTGTGCTGGCGTGACATTCAATTGTGACGGAAGTTTTGCCCTGCGTCGAGACCCACTTGGTCCAACTCGGCGGAGCAAAGCTGAACGGCATCATCGTGTTCTTCAAACTCTGAACATGATGCAGGGTTCTTGGCCACCGATGATGTTGAATGTCCACACTAAGCGCTAGTGTTTTGCAAACTTGACTTTGCAGCTTCACGCTACAGAGATGAGACAGAAGTCTACAGCAGCGAATGTGTGTGCCCAAGCGTGATTTTTGACATTGCGAAATGGAGATGAAAGCGGTGATGGGTGTGGGGAGCCGGTGTCATGGGCCGATGACGAGAAGCAGGGCTGAAGGTGAGGGACGGTGCTGGAGGGATGATGTTTGCGGCGTAAAAACAAGCTTCTGCACGGGCCAAGTGAAAAGGGGCCTGTGCCGATCGCGATTCCGTGGTCCCGGATCACAACAAGTACCCCTAGCCCTGCAACGCATCAGAACCTTGAGCAGACCTCTGTGTAACGTGGCAAACATCGAGAAAGTATGAGATATTTTTTATTCTGTCTTTCCTGACGTTTTTGGCTCTCGGATCGTTGGTTTCTGTCCGCTGCGCGACCTCCATAATGGCCCCCAAGCCTCAGGCCGTCTTCCGCTGACAACCTTACGCCACCAGACGCTGACCCAAGGAGAGGCCACCAGTCGCATGAGTAGTGTGACGCTTCCTTTTTCGACACATCACTTCCCCATTTGGCGATGCCTGGGAGCTGTCAAACCATGGCAGCGCCCTCCTACCAAAATACACCGTGATCAGCGTCTTCCGTGCAGGGAGACACGGAGCTCGACGGCCATCTGCAAACGCTCTCGCGTGTTGATGCCGGCACGCACGCTTTCCCCAGACTCGCCTTGCGACCTTGCGACGTGAGCTACCGTTGTGTTCTTTCAAGTTCTGTCCGTGCGCCAACCGCCGATGGAGGCGGGCGGACAGCTCTCGCGTTTTGAAGCCAGCCACAAACAAAGCCAGCAATAATCCCTATCGAATTCCCATCCAGGAAATCTTGGGGGGCCTCGTTGCCCCTGAGCAAGCCCTTTGGTCCTCGAGTCCGCGGTGTGTAAACCTCGCAAGCGCCGCCCTCGCAAGCGTCGCTCTCGCATACCCTTTCCCTTCTTACGACAACGTCGTTGCGTTTTCCTTATGGACTCGCGAAGGCCTGACTAAATCGGTATCATGGTCAGAGCATCTGGAATTCAATGCACACCTAGAATTATGTCTCGGGAGCGGGTACCTGCGCCAGACGAGCCGCTAACTCGTCCACTAGTAATCTCCTCCCGCTTGAGAGGCGAGATCGACAGCTGCGCATTCGAAGACCGTTGTTATCGTGGATGCACGTCAAAGCCCCCTAGGTAAACGGCTACTGTCAGCTGTCAACTGTCAAATTTGTCGCTTCCATACTTCTACCTCCATACTTCTACCATTAGCGGATTTGAACCTCAGAGAGCAACGATGATGTCACAGCAAGGCAATACTTCCCATACGCTTTTGATCGCAAGTTCATCTCGCTGCCTCATCTTCTCACTGGGCCATCAGTTATCAGTGCCTCGTCTTTTCTACTTCCTAAAATTTCCTCTTCTCCATCCGCCTAACAATCGATCTGAAAAGACGATCTTCTGTCCGGACCCCTTCGAGAAACGTGTTTTCCCTATCCTCCATGTAGTCACGCCTGGCCGCCTTTCAATGTTGACATTTCTTCGATGGATACAATTTTCAGTACCAACAAGAACAGAAATAAGGACAAACAAAAGCGCTTCACGGCAATGTCATTGAATAATACTCGAGAGTGAAATCTACGAGAGGGCTCGCCACGGGACACGACTTCTGCAATCTTGGTAATCTCGACCTTTCACTTCAGTCCTCCCACAGGAAAGACGCTGCTCTCACTTTCACCGGTTATCCTCCGACCAGTTATATCTCCCGCCCTGGCCTCAGCAAAAATGTTCTCCTTCAGCACAACCTTGTGTCTTGCGCCGAAACCTTTAGCTCAATAGCCAGCGTCATGGATGTCGCTGGCTTAGACCTCTCTAGTGCAAAGCTCATTGTTGAGCTCGAGCTTGCGGACGAACAGGAACGTCTCGACGGTCTCGGTGCAGATCATCCGCCCGCTGCTACAGCGTCGCTTCGCGCGCGCATCGAGCTCTTACAAACCCAAATCGAGGGCCTATCCGTCACAGACGAGTCCAACCGCACAGAAATATCCGATGATGGAAACAATACCCCTGGTGAGAGCACTGGGACCATTCTGTCCCAAGTCGACCACGGCGAGATCTTAGGTGATGGGGAGAAGGAGTCTGACGAGCAGGTCGCCCAGCAAGGAGACTTGGAAGTTGCAGACGAAGTCAAGGAAGACCGAGGTTCAGCGGGTAGCTCCGTCCCAACGGTACGTATCCCCCATCCAATGCTCATTTGTACTTCATACGGATTAATCCGAAGTGTCCGAATCCGGCCTCGAGCGATGCGACGATCCGAGCGGGTCCCAGACCGATTAAAGAAGATGAACCCAGCGATCCTGCTATTTCCTGCCATGTTTGCAGTGAAGAAGTTCCGCTAGAGAAGACTACCACCCTGCCTTGCAATCCAGACCCGCATACCTACTGTCAATCATGTCTCGTGGAGTATATCCGACGATCGATGCGAGACACCTCGATCTTCCCACCAACTTGCTGCAGGCAACCTATTGATTTCGACATCTGCCGAGAAGTCCTGCCGAAGGAAGACGTCAAGGAGTTCGACCTTATAGTGGAAGAATCCGAGACGCCGAACGCGACACACTGTTGGAATCGACAATGCGCAAAATTCATTCGAACCAAGGAAATCAGGGACGATGTCGGGACGTGCATCTTCTGCGGCGCGGAGACATGCATTGTGTGCAAAGGCGAAAATCACGAGGGTCTATGCCCCGAGGATCTGAATGTCAAACTGCTAGAGGAAATGGCGAAGCAAGCGAAGTGGCAGCAATGCGGCAGCTGTAAGAACATGGTCTCACTCTCAGTGGGTTGTTTTCACATGGTGTAAGTCTCATTCTCGTTGACAACCTCTTCAGGAGCAAATACTGATCGTATGGTATAGCTGTCGCTGCAAGTACGAGTTCTGCTATATGTGCGGATTGCGGTGGAAGACATGTCAATGTCCGCAGTTCGATGAAGGTCACCTCCTACAGGACCCGCAGCCGGACCCACCGGCCGTCAATCCACAACGCCACGTACATGAATGGAATCGTGAGAACGGTCCAGACTGCGAGGAATGCGGTGCCGACCACCTCCCATGGGTCAATCGCTGCCTTGGATGCCGCATCCTCCGATGCAATCGGTGCAGATACTTGTAGTTGTATGGTGGATCTATATTTGGGCAGACAGATGGATTTGGACGTGAATACCTCTCGCATAGAGACGTAGAAGCTGGAGCTTGTCTCGAATTCGTTCAAGCACAAATAAGAGAGCTACATACTACGTCCCTTGCTATCTAGCTTTCATTCTCTGCCGTGTATGTTTTGACCGACTCCGCGGGCCTCGCCGGTTGCGTCAAAATGAACTTTAGTATCCAATGAGCCTTCCTCGGATTGACAGGGTTCGATCCAGTGGTTGCAGGGGCTCCTGCATCGAACACTGCCCAAAATGCCATTTTCACAAGGCCTCATTGTGAAAAGAAGATGACTCTAAGGGTTGGCACACAACCCATAATGGCCCCACCAGCTATCTCAGCACCCAGCAGTGCCATCTCTCAGTCCATATCTTCATTCCTGCTTTTGGACGGGGTGTCTTCACAATGCAACTTGTCCGCACGGTGAGCAATGTTGAGACCGACAATGTTCACCATAAGGTATTATCAGTGCGCAGACTTCCGAATTATTACACAAGTCCTGCGGCGAAGATTGCTGAGGTACCCATCTTCCGCCGCAGATCCAATTAGAGACTCAATGATCATTGTCACGGGGCGAAAGGCACCCATCTACCCATGACTATGTCGACTCTATGTTGAGGAGCCGCCGATGTAATTTTCAAACCGGACCGTTTTCCGTGCTGCTTTCCTGGAATTTCTAAACTACTTGACGTGCATGCCCGACGTGTGCCGCACTTCGCTCAACAGCTCCACAGGGGACAAAAGGTTCAAAGGCGATTTCTTTAGCACAATCCGCTAGTAGCTCCTGAGGTTCCGAATTGCATTTTCGCTTGATAATAGGTGCTATCCAAGTGGGCCGTTGATCATGAGAACTTCATTGATTGAACTTTGTAACCCTTGGGAAGACTGCCTAGGCTAGTCCCACATGTCTGCCGAGAGTTCGTCGTTGTCTCGTTGTCATTGTTCTCCCTTGTACACTCAAATAGATCGCCAGCAGAACCATTATAACCACAGTCATTGCGTACTCCGTCTTGAGGCACAAGTGGATCAAAATCCGAGATGGGAGGGCCCTCGTGAAGCGACACCCTGAACGTCTATCCACCCGAATGACGTACGGCTATTGCCACTACGTCATAGAAACCACAGGAAACATTCTAATATTTGAGACATACAGCTGCCACGATGTCGCCAGAAAATTCTTCAAGACCTCCCGCCCAAGCATGGTGGAGTGGCTTCTGATCTCCAATTCTTGGCGCCTACGTAGTAGCCGTCGTTCGCAAAGCGAACCACGGACCTGAAGCTTCGACCAGCCGAGGATTTGTTGCTACTTATCTACCGGGATTTAAATATATTTTTTCTTTATGGTACGTGTAAGCTTAACTCCCCTCCAACCGCTATTGTCGAGCTTTGTCGATCGTGCGCGGGTATGGCAGCAATTACTATTCACACCGTGTAGACTGACTACTACTCAGCAACGAATAAGTATAGCGTAGACTACTAGCTGAAGCCTTCGGCCACATCAACTCTCCTATCCGTAACCTTTATTCTTTCAAGCCTGTGCAATTCTCGGGCGCTCGTCCCAGTCAGAGGCTGCGTGCCCACCTCAACCTTTTACACACTGCATGCTAGTACAAGAAAGAACATGTATGATGCTTACACGGCACATATCAAGGCGTTTCCGGTAGACGTCGAGCTTCAAGACTAGCGCCATTAGAAGAAACCGTGCATGCTGTCCCCTGTGCATGGTGGTTGCCTCAGCGTGCCACCGCCGCCCATTACAGCCGATGGACCAAAATGCGGAGCGGAATGATACCGTGCCGTCTTCCGTTTGATTTCGGAAGTATCGAAGGTCTGCAGGGGCGGAAAGCGATATACAAAGCGCCTCGACTTGGGAAAGCGGTGTATAGTCACGGAGGCAAGATGAAATCATTTCTCGATTTTCCGCTTGACCACTTTTCGATGTTCCTGGAGATAAAGAGTTCGGGGTCCCTAGCATCACGCCCGGGATCAAAGACCCTAAGACTGCCATCCCGGAGACTGTAGCCTGCTCATCGGCCTTGTCATCGTCGATGTAATTGTACGCACTGAGTCAACGTTGCGGTACCCCATGATCAAAACGGGCATGGCTGCAGATGTGGATAGGAAAGCCCGCATCGTGCCGTTGACGACATTCCTGCTTACCGATCAGCCAGATGTTCTCATTTCCCAGGAGGACCTGCACGACCCATTGAAATACTCCACCATACGGATAGGCGTCGGCGTCGGCGTCGACGGCTACGGCTACGGCATCAAGTTGAAGACCAAGAAAGTAGCTCTCGACTGCCTTCTGCTGTATGCCCTTCTTGCCGTAATCTACATGAGCTACGCTTTCATTAGCGTAGTCTCGCGTCGCTACTACGGCGGCGAGTGCTGGGAATCCGCGAGCGAGCGCGACGCTCGCGCTCAACTCGATACCGACGAACAGACTACGCGGCACTAGTGCCGGCATCAAGGCGAAGGAGACGTGGAAGCCGACGGTCAATGTGAGGGAGTTTGGTCGCGCGGGGAGATTGGTGTTGTACTTTCCCGAGTTCAAAGGTGAGGAGATGGGCGCAAGGGTGGGGTTGGGAAAGAAGTATAATTGATGGAGGGGGAGGGACAATGGAAGTGAGGTGAGATGCCTGAACTGTGACAGGGGTAGCAAGGCGTTTGGGGAAGCGATTTTCCTGATGATAATGCTGTCTTTTCCTTAAAGTTGTATCGTACTACTATATGCTAGTCAGTCATAGCTATAAGTGTAATAGTGAAAGGTGCGCATTGGGGTATCATGTACGCTCAAACCCAACGCCAACCCATGACCATCGAGCTCAAGCATCATTGGTAGCCCTTCCCGCGTGCCCATCTTCCACGTCCCGTGCGGCAGGCTGCGCCGGGCCAACAGCCTTCCCATTTCCCTGCAAGCTGGACTGAAAGACATTCGGTACCCTCTGCTTCCTTGCCGCCTGCTCTTTTGCATCTTCCTTCTCTGGGGCCGTCGGGTTAGACATACGATGTTTCTTCTTCGCACCCTTTTCTCTCCACAGCGTCGCAGTCATGGGTGCCGTATCTCTCCTCTGCATAGCAAAATCCTCACGATCGACACTCTCGCCAACTAGGACAGACCCGTTCGTGTGCTGGAACTGCTCGGCTTGAGCGATTGGCGCTGACGCCGTTTTCCTCGGCGAATGGTCGTCGGCGCGCTGCTCCGGTGCAGGCTTGGCGTTGGATGCAAGGCCTACTTTTGCAGCCGCTTTCCTTGGTACGCTTCTGCCCTCCTTGATTTTCTTCTTGCCTAGCAAAGCAGCTGCGATACCGCTCCTGTTGATGTTGCGCTCTTGGCGTATGGAGGGTTGCAGGTCCTTCCACTTCTTGCTAACCTGCATTTCCACATCTCGAGCTTTCATTATCTGATCCGATTCCTCGCCCCCAGTATCTTCGACGCCACTTTCAGAGGTCGGGGCCGACCTCGGTGGTCTGAACGACAGTCTCTTGCTCAGCTCTTCCCTCTCCTTGCGCCCCTGCATGATCCTCGCTTTGCGCAGGAATCCTGTGGGTTGGTACTTCTTAAGATACTCCTCATCAAGGCCCTTCATCGTGTACGCTGCCGGACCGAGAGCAGCGGCGATGTCCTTCAGCACTAGGCCGCCGATGCCCATCCCCACACCAGTTAGACAGCCGAGCACACCTCCCGTTCTGAGCCCATTGACCGGGTGTCTCCAGATCCCAGTCACACCGTCGTGTATACCGTACACAAACTCGTCACGTCCCGCTCGGATGCCCGAATGAAAGCCGGTGATGCGCGCTGGTGGACGGACAGTCTCATCACCGTAGAGTCGCGGGGCGTTGTGGAAGCCTTGGGTTACTGCAACGGTGAAGTTCATGGGTGACTTGAGGATGGCGACACCTGTCTTCTTGAAGCCGTGGCCTGCCTCGTGAGCGAGCTCCTCAGCCAACCAATCTTCTGGTACCGAAAGTTTCGACAGGCTCGATTCCTGCCGCGAAAGTGCTCGGGTCCGTTCTTTCTTAGCCGGCTTCTCTACATTACCATTAGGGGTCGCGCCGTTCGTTATACTGTTCGGTAGGTTTGAGTTCGCCTTTTCCAGCGTCTGCTTCTTGTCTTGCTGCCTCTTCTTGATCTTGTACCGCTTCTCATAGTATTCCTCTCTCTTCTTCATGCTTTTCGCCATTTTGACAGGCACTAGTCCCACGCCCGTTGCGACGTCAGTCATGGTCCCCATCAATGCGCCCCAGCCACCCGTGACTGGTTCCCCGGGCCCGCCGAAATCGTTCCACTCGTAGTGTCGCAATAACCTCAAGTCATTCCACTTGATCTTGCGCCAGTCAACGAGTAGCTCCGCGGCAAGAGGACTGAGCCTGACGGATGTATCTTTTAGCCTCCAAGCTGCGGCGTGGTTTGGCAGGAGTGAGCAGCGCATGGTTCCGTCATCCTTCAGGGGGAGGCTTCGATGGAAGGACCGCACAGCATTCAGCGCTCCGTCCCCTTCTTCCGCAATGCTGTCGGCAATCTTCTGTACATTCTCACGCGCTTCGTCTGTTAAGCATTGCTTAATTCCCTCCGCCAAACGCTCCGCAGTAAGCTTCTTGTATGGTATGCATTCGTGCGCGCCTGCCTTTGCTTTTGCGACCATTGCACCCCAAAAAGGCTGGTCGCCAAAGAATGGTACAATCATAGTGGGCTTGCCACACTTCAGTCCTATTGCCGTGGTACCGGCGCCGCCATGATGTACAACGGCGCTTACTCTCGGGAACAGCCAGTCGTGTGGGGTGTTCTCGAGCATGAAGATGTTGTCTGGAGCGGTCTCGTTGCTGCCAAAGCCGCCCCAGCCTTTCGACACGAGCGCTCGGACTCCGGCTAACTCAACTGCCTTGAAGATGAGCTTGGTGAAGGCGTCAGGATCATCGACAACAATGGATCCGAAGCCGATATATACAGGAGGTGGACCAGCATTTAGGAATTTGACCAGATCTTCAGGCGGCTTGAATGCGGATGCGAGATCGAGGAACACGAATCCGGAGATATCAACTTCTGGACCCCAGTCTTTCGGCTTTGGTACTAGGCTAGGAGACCACTGCAGCTGTTAGACAAAGCATAGGAAGTGCATCACAAACTTACCATATAGGTATAGGGTACTTTCAGACGGTACAGCTGTCCGGGCGCCCAAAGAGTTGAAACCTCCTCGAGCCTCAGAGTCTTGGCTCGGAAGCGGTTGATCAAGTCGCCGAGACCTTGCCAAGTCATCATTTCGACCAGCGGGTAGCTCATGAAGTTGACGTATTTCGCATCTACGTTGCTAGCTTTGATGTTTGCTAGCGGATGTGGAAATTGAGTTGTTGGTGTATACGGAAATCTGGACTGGTAAGCGATCTGCACAGCTGTTAAGGGCTGGTGTTGGGAACGTACGTGAACATCATGTGCAGCGGTACACCCAGACGCTCTGCGATATGCGGTGGCGCGAAACTCGGAGGGTTAGCGATTATGCAATCGCATACGAAAGGATCTCTCGCGCCCACTACATTACATTAGCATCGTCTACTCGACGGGGGTCTGAGCTACTCACTCAGTTTCAGATTCGCAACATCGCTCTCATCGTCTGTGGCGTTGATACACGCCCGCCACATGCCTTGGAACATTTCGTACATGGCGGCCCTTCTTCGGCCAATCTCGCCTTCTTTGACCGTCTCCATACTTGGTATCAGGCCAGGATTCTTGACCATGAAGGCCATGAGCTCGGATGGATCGCCCCCAATGGAGAAGAACTCGAGGCCCGAATCGTCTTGGACGAATTGCTTGAAGGCTGGGTGCGTTGCGATGCGTACACGATGGCCGTAGTCCTCCTTCAAGATCTTCCCAATCTTGAGAAATGGCTGGATGTCTCCTCTGGAGCCAATGACGATTATGACGATGTTGAGCTTGACGCGCAGCTTGGGATCTTCCATCTCATCTTCCTCGGGAGCAATCTTTTGCGCATCTTTTTTCCGGTCATCCGTTAGAGACTGCAAGCCCTCTGCGCCCTTGAAGTGCTTCTTCAAGCCCGCCCCCAGCGTTTTGGCGAAATAACCACTATTGATGGTCTCGTTGATCGAGAGTTTGAGCCGGCCATCGCGCCTTGATACTCGCCCTTTGGTATTGAAGTTCTCGTTGCCGATCTTGAACCTGGAAAATGGGCCCTGCATGGATCTTCGTTGCGTCTGTACTCTGGAGGCTTGGCGTGGAAGGTCTTGGTTATCGCCAGCCATCGACGCGGGATGGAAGGGTTCATCTTCATCGGAAGAGCTGGATTCGGATGAGTACGGATCGAAGGTCAGCGTTGCTTTGTGCCCTAGTCGTGGTAGTCCGGCACTTCCGGCTCGCTTTCTGCCTAGCAACGACCGCTTGGTTCGGGGTTGCGGCCGCTCGGTGACAGATTTCTGGAGGTCCGGCCGAGGTGCCGGCGACGAGTCCCTTGGTCTATTTGACTTGGGTGTCACAATTGGCGTTGCTCGGTCATCTAGACTTCGTGTACGATCCATTTTCTGCGAGATACTGGAAGTGGTGGCAAAATCAGCTGCAGGGGGCTTGAGCGAAGAGCCCTGCGTGTGATCTGAGGCATTGCCATTGGAATAAGGAAAAATAGTTTCGTGAATTTGTACAGCGGTGGGGACGGGTGGGGAAGTTCCATGGTTCTCGTCGGGCATGGCGGCGTTGCGACGGCGGTTGCGAAACGGCGGCACGCGATGCTGTAATGTTTATTTCACTAGCGAGTAGCGAAGGTGGAGGAAGGAGCGATGCCACAGCATGCGTCAACGCCCAGCGAGATTGTGATAGCGCGGTCAGTGAATATCAACTAGCGATGAGCGAACGACTGGACACGCGACATCACGGAGGTCCTCGGAAAGCAATTCACTGTTGACGACGGGGGCCAGCAGGTTTCATGTCACTCAGCGCCCAGGAACCATTTCCAAGCAGCGATCCCTGCCGCTAATGATTAGCTGCCGTTGGGAAGCAGCGGCTCTCTGCCCGGATGATGTCATGCCTCGCCAAATTTGCCGCTTTCGTCACGCGTCCTCGGACGGAACCTTGAGGAACTCGATCTAGACTTGAGCGTCCTTTTCGAGATGTCTACTCAGCATAGGCGTGGCGACGCATAGGATGATGAAGGAGACATGGACAGGGGAGAAGAATGGCGGACGGCGTGCTGAAAAGGGACCAATGGGGCTTGAAGATGAAGCCCATCAGTGCGCATTGCTATGACCTCAGCAAAACCTCCTGCTCCTCTTTGGATATACCCAGCAGATACAGTATGTCCAGCATACTCTTCGAGTTTAATCGCGCCGGCGCCTGCATCTGCACCTTTGGCTTGGCATGGAAGGCGACTCCCAACCCGGCAACACTCATCATAGGCAGATCGTTCGCGCCATCGCCAACCACGAGCACCTGCTCCAGCAATATGTCCTCCTTGTTCGCGATCTCCAGAACATGCTGCTTCTTCCGTTGTGCGTGTACAATCTCGCCAGCGAGCTCGCCCGTCAATGAATGGCCATCCTCGGAGACGACGAGATGGTTCGCAAACGCATAGTCAAGGCCCAGTTTCTCGCCCATCCAGCCAGTTAGCGGTGTGAAGCCACCACTGAGCACAGCAGTCTTGAAACCCAGCCTCTTCAGCGCCTTGATCAGCCCTAGCACGCCCTCGTTTAGCGTTATCCTAGGCTTCAGCGTCTCCCACACCGAGCTCGGCACCCCTTTCAACAGCCCACACCTCTTCCTCAGGCTAGCCTCAAAGTCCAGCTCGCCATTCATAGCTGCTGCTGTGATGGCAGACACCTGCTCCTCCACGCCAATGAGCGAGGCGATCTCATCAATGACTTCTTGCTGGATAAGCGTGCTGTCCATGTCGAACACGGCCAGCCTCTTGTACCGCCTGTATATCGAATCCGCCTGAAAGACGGCCTCGACGTTCCACTCGCGCTCGAACCGCGACACGGCTTCATGCCGTCGCAGCGTCTCCAGTGTGATGGGACAGGCGCTCGGCAGCGGGAACGTGACCTCGGCGACGCGGCAGAACTTTGCCTGCTCCAGCCTCCTGGTCATGATTGTGTCCTCCATCAAGCCGGGTATCATGTCGGTAAGCGTGACGAAGAAGTCGGTGAGGCAGCTCTGCGATATGTACGAGCCGTAGAGGTGGTCGAGCGGATTCGGGCCCGGTGTCGGCGGCTCGAGCGGGTAGTCTTCGATCTTGTCGGTCGGCGCGGCGCCATCTTTCAGCGAATCGAGGGAAGCGGAGGGAAGGCGGTCGTTCGGCGAGTGTGGTGAGGCATCGGGGTGCGGGAAGAAGTGCGGCGTGTCTGTCTTGTAGAAGAGGGTCGCGACAACGTGGACGGGCGAGACGTCGAGGCCGTGGGGTTTGGCAGAGTCGGGCATCATGGCGTCAATTGCTGCCAGGGCAGTCGCATACACTGGGGGAGTGGTGCGATCACAGCTTCGGGCGCGGGGAGTCGTCGAGGCTGGAGGGGCTCGCGGCTGGAGGGGAGTGGGGTCATTCGGAAGGGCAGAAAAATTGTGCAGGGGTCGGCTTGCGCTAAGCCCTACGTGTGCGGGAGCATACATTGCGGCCCAGTTGGACGGCCATCTCATCTGATACCTGTTAGATGGCTGGTATACTGTCCTGCCCAACTTCGACATTGAGAACAGGTGCGACAAAGATGCACACCGTTGGATGCGAAGGCCACGCGAAAAGCTGCCTATACGAGGCGACGAATGAGGAGACGGATGCGAGCCGAGGCGCTCGAGACACCACGACGTTTGCCATTACCTAGACAGATGTTACATCAACCAAGGTCCCTTCTCCATACTCTGTATCCCAATAGCCATGGCGCCCAATTCACCTCCAGAAAGCCTGTCGAAGGCGATCCGCCAGTCTCCGCCCGTCGACGTCTCCATACCCTACGACCCATCCTGGGTCCGCGACAAAACCATCCTCATCACCGGCGGCGCCAGCGGCTTTGGAGAAGGTTTCGTACGGCATTGGGCAAGGCATGGAGCCGTTATAATCATCGGCGACATCAACGTGCAAAAAGGCGATGCCCTCGCGCGTTCCTTGAACCAAGAGCTAGGAAAACAGGCCGTCCATTACGTCCACTGCGACGTCACATCCTGGCAATCCCAAGTCAATCTCTTCAAAGAAGCCGTCAAACTAAGCCCTCACGGCGGCATTGACACCGTCGTTGCCAACGCGGGCATCGCACGCGCCGATCCAGTCCAGCAAGGGAAGAACTTGGACGCCGCGGAGCCGCCCGAGCCGGACTTCATGATCACAGACGTGAATTATAGGGGTGTCTTGTACACCACACATCTGGCCTACTTTTGGCTTCCCAAGAACCCGGACTCCAAACCCTGCAGTACCGACTCCAAACCAGACGTCCAGCCAAGAGATAGACACTTGCTGCTCTTGGGATCCATTGCTTCGCTCGCGCCCATCGCTATACAGCCTCAGTACGGCGCCGCAAAGCACGCCGTTCTTGGTCTCTTCCGCAGTCTGAGAGCTACGTCGCATCCGCAGGGCATCCGGATCAACATGCTGTGTCCGTACTTCATCGACACGCCCATTATAACATTTGGAGCGCGATTGGTACTCGCTGGCGGCGCGATGGGGAAAGTTGAAGATGTCGTCGACGCAGGAACTAGGTTCGTAGCGGATAGTCGCATACTGGGAAGGGCATTGGTGGTCGGGCCCAAAATTAAAGTCAAGCAGGAGAGCAGTGGAGAGTGGGTGATGGCGGAGGTGGGGGAGGGAGGAGAAGAGAAGGCGGTATGGGAGTGCTATGCAGATGATTGGGAGGAGGTCGATGCGTGGGATAGAAACTTTGTGAGATTGCTGAATGGGTTTCAAGCTGCGAGGGGGTGGACTGGTTGGGCGCTGGATATTGCCAAGGCTGTGGGATATAAGCTGGGACTGGTACAGCCCTGATTCCTCCAAACGCCTAAAGCCATGACAAAGTAGCAGGGAGTGGAGTGAGTGAATGCAATATGCGGCACAAAAGCATGGCTTGACCCTACGTTGTGACCAATTTAAATGTAAGTGACGCTTGTCCTTGACGCTCATGGTCCTAGCTCTAGTTGTTCCTGACTCCCAGACCCGCACTCCATATATAAACAGGAACCCCCCTCCAGATATAGCTCAGAATTATCTCGTTACCCGCACCTGCACTTTCGATGCGACCGTCAATTTCGCATATGGAGAACAGTTGGACAACCACGACTGGGACCGGAGACGCCGGCGGACAAAGCATCGTCAATTCGAGCGGAACCAATGACCCAGACCAGACTCGGAAGGATTTCCCTGCAGAACAATTCTTTCATGAAGATGGCGTGGACCGGCACCTTGCGTCCAAGCTACTCGAGAATCCGGTGCGGCTCTATTCACCGATGCGCATACTAAACCGAAAGGCACTCCCGACAGTGTCCCGTCAGCCTATCCACATTAACGGGCCTGCCTATGTGTACTCCGATGCCCCCATCTTTATCATGCCAGGCAGTATGATGGACCTCCGCATCCGACCTACGGGCAAGCTAGGTGCGAGCTTTGTTGCTGGTTGGAACAAACTGCCGGACGAAATCAAGGTGCAGATCCTTTCTGTCAATCTCGCACGCGACCAAAGCCTACGTTATGGAGATGGATGCTCTCACCTTAGGGATGATCATCTCGGTGAGGACCTTCTACCATATCTACGCGCAACCCCAGAAATCGCGGCCCTAGCAAAGGAAGTCTTCTATGGATCGAACATCTTCCACCTCGAACCCCACGATCACTCCATAAAAGGCGCCCAGCACTTCTGGGATTCACGAGACTTCTTCGCGCATCCGTCCCCTTCTGTTGGCCACTTGATTCGCACCGTCGATGTCGCCGTGCAGCCCATCGAACACGAGTTCAAATTTGCTCGACGCGTGGCCGAAGGTCTGTACGGCTTGCAGAACCTACAGTATGTGATCTTAACCTTAGATCTATCCTGGGATGTTGGGCATGAACGTCTGGTACCACCAAAGGATTGGGAAAGCGAGCTGCTTGAGCTGGTTGGCGACGGAGTGCACTTTCGGTGCAAGGGCGAGCTACGCTTCAGATGCTGCTGGGACATGCGATATCCGAGGCCCAAGAATGATGAGATGGTGGTGTATCATGCATTCTGCGATATGCGAACATATTCTATTCGATGGCAGGAAGGACAACGAGGCCGTGTCGATATTCGAAGAGGTTCATGAGCGTGTCTGGGCTGAAATTGCCGCCAATGATCACCACGATTAAGACTTCAAGATATCCGCGGGGCTTTGCTAGCTAGCCTAACTGGAGGGTACGAGGTCGAGATGGTCTTCTTCATCTTCATGTAGTCACACTGGTTGGGCGATGGTGGATGATTTACGATCCCGACAAATCTCTGGTTCTAATTCGGCGCTTATGTGAAGGGATACATTATATCAATAATGTCTCCATCCAGATTTCTGGCTCGCTTAGTGTAAAAACATCGAGACTAGCTGATAACCGTCCCTGGAATACGGAACCATTACCAGAATCTACATGCACCGCCCCCTAAAAATGACCACTGAGTTCGCCTAGTACAATATGAATCGTCCTACCGCCTACTGAGTCTTTTTACTTTCTCACACCCTAAATCTCTTCGCTTTGGAAGGCATCCTAGGATGTTGTAGTAGCAGCTGCGACCGTTGGTATGCCCTGCCTGTACGTGTGCGATAAGTAAGGAGTCACCCTTCGGCATCGGTGCCTTTCTGCCTATCGGTTTCCTGACTGCTCGCAGCGCCAGAATAGCTCCAAAAAATGAACCGGGCCCCCTATTCGCTGAGCTTTGGTCTCGGCTCCCGACTGAGCTTAAAGTGTACTCTACCTGCGCATGACGCCCGAGATCAGCAATCTGGCTTTCGAGATTTTCTATAAAACAAACACATTTACTCTCAGATCCGAATGGTATTTCGACTGTCGGATTATATTTATAATAAACTCAAACCGCACCATCCGCAGAATGCATTGTCCACCACCTCTGCCTGGCAGCCTCATTCGCCGGATTCAGATCGTCATTGGCGCTCACACCTCAGACGGGCTGTTTGTAAGAAGATTGGCCACCAATAGTTACGAACTTCCGCAGCTGAGGTACGTTACGGTCGATGTTCATCTCGAGAAGGATTTCATGGTCAAGACGACAGGAGAGATACCGGGATGCGAATGAGTTCAACTTCTGCGCAACGAGGGAAATCAATTCGAGTGCAAGGGGAAGGCCGTTTACAGTGCCGGACCGGATGAATCGAAGCTGGATGAGGATGAAATGGAAAGGTTCAAGGCGATGGTGTTGAGTTTGGTTTCGTTCCAGCGTTGAATGCGTTATCTTGGCCCGTCACAATGCAGCTGATGCTCTGGTGAAAGTATTATCTATATTTCATTACTGTGAAAGGAGCATGGGCTTCTCAGTAACCTTGCTCGAGTTGCCCTTTGATTGCTGGATGGGTTTTTTTAATATCCTGTTAAAAGTAATCCGACCACCTGCCCGGATAGTCCTTCAGAAATGACAAGATTGTACAGTTACTGTGCTGCGCCAGGACAGTGCCTCAAAAAGATATATATCCTTCCTGAGTATACCTTTTGGTATAACCGGCTTAGTTGTACGCTCCACCAACTAAGACTATCAAAGAGTACCATGCGCACTTCGATTGCTACTAAGAGAAATGTTGGCGTTCGCATAGGACCTGCCGAGCCTGATTGAGTCTAGTCTGGGAGTGAGTTGGGAAATCTTCGGAGAGGATAGTGGATGCCGTATAAGAGCTTTCATGTGGTCAGCGTGGACGCAGACCGCATCAACTCGCGACTCCACGTCAGGTCTGAAGTAGAATGGTAAAGAACGTACGGAGAATCACTCTGAGTATGACAGAAGATGCACCCGGTTGCTTCTAGTTGTTCGATCAAATCGTTTCTCGTTCGGCGCTTCATCGGGCGATTGTGTGGTTGCCTGCACAGCGATGTTCTGGTGGCGTCAGCGCTGCACAGCCACCTTGCAACGCAACAACATAAAACTTCGACCCGCTGGCACCTCTTTTTTGGCTCTGCTCAGTCTCTCGAACTTTTGAGACCAGGGCAGAGATGGAGGTCTTCCAGTCCCAACCAATCAACGCGATCGAGGGTGTATCAGGGCTGTATATCTCGGAGTATGGTCGCTCGAAACTTGCGGTTATTGGAGTCGGACGTTAATGTGACGATAGCATTAGCATACCGCGATCCCAAGGCCTTCTCGAAAAGCATGCCATCACCCATGTTCTGAGCTTGACGAATCGAAACGATCGTCCCGTCATCGCACAGTCTCTCGGCATACAACACCTCCACATCGATATCGAAGATAACCCTTTGGAAGACCTCCTTATGTCGCTCGAAGGATCGTGCGCCTGGATAGAGAATGCGCTCTTCGCGTCCAATGCGCGGGAGCCAAGAGTACTGGTTCATTGCCATCAAGGCATCTCGCGGAGCGGAGCGGTCATCGTCGCATACCTCATGCGTACGCAGTCGGTAGACTACGATGCTGCATTAACTATGGCTCGAAAGTCTCGCTCGATCATCACCCCGAACAGCGGCTTCGCCGACCAGCTTCGTCTTTGGGGACAAATGGAATACAGTATTTTGGAGGACCCGCGACCCACCTCGGATATTCAGAAGGAGGGCGAGAGGGATGCAAAGACGAAGGCGAGGTATAAGGTGTGGAGGGAGAACCGAGGAGTCCTGCTATCGAAAGGACAGGAAGAGAAACAGAAGGTGATGGCTAGGAGTATGGCAGATATGGCAGCTAAATTCGGGCAAAGGAGATTGCAGCTGAAGGGCGTGGACAAGTAGCAAGGCTTTTGCACATGGATAGAATCTTGTTGGTGATGATTTCGTTGCTGCTAACGACGAGACACCTTTTGTGGCACACCCAAATGAGGGACCCGCGGAAGAGTATAGGATGACATAATCGCTTACGTAAGCCATACTAGGCCAGTTTGGCTCTAGCTCAGCACACGCCCCACGCTACAATTGTAGGCAGCTGTGTGATGCCTGAATCTGACATTCTTCCTCACGCTTTTCAGCGAAAGTCGGACAATTCGTACCCTCGCGTCAGGAAATAGTGCACTATTGATAATGGAGATTGCTGAGGCTCTCCACACCATCGAGCCGGTCCCCAATGACAGCCCGCCCCTGACACCGGCCTTTGCACACGGCTGGAGGTCACTTCCGATAGAATTGAGGGTGGTACGTAACTAAAGGGTACAAGGTCTACCCAACCTCTGCATCATTTATATGACCAATTGCTAACTTGGAACTCCGTCCTGGAGGACATCCTAACTCGAGTATTACCAAAGAGCACTATTCGAATCAAGGAAGTTGTGTCGCACCCTCTCGATGATCCAAATGTGAAGCTATTACTTCTCGGTTCGCGCGAAATCTCCAGTCTTGCAACGAAGGTCTTCTATAACACAACGTTGTTCTGCGTGTCCCAGAACCCTGAGACCGGCACCTTCTGGTACCCAAATCCTTGCGTTAGTCATCTCATCTGCCGATTGCGCATCGAAATAAGACCACGCTACATCGCTCAGTGGGCGTACTTATGCCGAGTGGCGGAAGGTGTGTACGGATTTGACAATCTACGCGAAGTTCAGATTGTTATGGACCAGACAAGCCACAACGGAGGCGGCGGAGACGTTGATCTTTCCAAGGCCATTGGCTTTCTGGAAGAGCTCAAGAACCTAGCTGTCGCCAACAGCTCACCTACGACCTTTACTTGCAAGAAGCTTGAAGTTTGGTACTATCGACACCGAACACAAATAGCTCGTTACCCCAGGCGTGCTTGCATCAACTGTCACACGACAATGCTTCGGTGCGACAAAGAGGAAAACCCTGCAGGATGTGAGTCGTAGGATGAGTTGACTGTATGAACACTACTGAAATAGAACGCAGGTCGGCGATGTAGAGATAGGAGCAGATTCTGTGAAGGAACAAGGAGCGCATCTGTGTACGGTGAGCTGGAAGAAGTGCTGTTCCGAAGCATTGCCGCGCGCCCCAGGCACGATGCTGCGCATATGCAAGAGAAATGGAATGAATCCAAGAGAGCAGGAAGAGTTTGCAGAACCTCATGGTACTAGCCATTTCGGAGAGCCATCACACTTTTCAGCCGGTACCAAGACCAAAACATGAACTGGCGCTCGACAACATCTCGAACTCGGTTTTACATCTTGGCTTTCATTGCTAATCTGCAGGCGAAAGCTCCCAGGCGAATGTCGTGTCCTGCAGTCCCATCTTTGACCATCTACCCACTGCCACCTATCTATCGCCATAGTACCCACCCAGAACAGCAACTCAGGACATGACCAGAACTCAAATCAGTTAAGACCTTTTGCACACACACACACACACACCTGTCTGTTATACAGATCACCGAGCAAACGAGACAAAGGAGACTCGAGTAAGGCGTGGTGTTGTTCAAAAATAAAATGGGGGGGGGGGGG